>KZ506155.1:132067-149786 GCA_002844005.1 Limosa lapponica baueri | reverse complement strand
ATAACCACTTCTAAGGTAAAGAAGTGTCTGCAGTCAGTTTACAGATACACAACCAAAACCATACCATGCTAGGCAAGGTATGGGAACCAGCTAATATCTTCAGTTTGCCATGCTGAAACCTATGAAAAGAATGATCCTTACCCAGAATGGCATTGAAGCCTCCCTGTTGGGCCACAGCATGAACTGTAATTCAGAAGACTTTTGAGTATTAGCAGAGACAATCTGGTGCTAGAATAAAGTCATTACTATTAATCTCATGCTCAATATGTGGAGGCTGCAACATGTATGGGATTATTGCCCTGCTGAGTTTGAGACAGGAGTGTAAATAGTCTTTTAAAAAATAAACTTTCATTATTGCAGTTCAGAAAAAAATGACTGGCTTTAAAGAACACTAACTGAAAATTTTGGTTCCATACACCAATTAGAGCATAGCAGAGCTTGTTTGGAAACATCATGTTTCACCAATACAGCACTAGGTGAAAGTCAGTACTGTAACTGATGTTATTCTTCAAGAGGAGAGAATTTTATTTTATCTATTACGTACTGGAGATCAGCTAGCTACAGACCTTAGCAACCTAACAACTAGACCAGAAGTCCTTGGCATGCAGCAAAACCAACTCATGATTCAATCTCACACTGCTACAGAAGATTCAAATGTCTGCAGATTCCAGAAGGTCTTGAGACAGAAAAGCCTCCCATGGTGCCTTACATTATAGCCATTTCTGACTCTTCATGCCAGAGTCAGCTTGATGCTCTATGTTCTTGATCCTACAAAGGGTCAAGAACTATGAAATAATGTTCAATCACAGAAGTGCTTAGAATTTAATCTGCATTTGATTTATCTGCAAAAAGCATTGGAAGAAAGTCCATAACATGAAATGTTGGCCATGTTGATGCATGAGCAGTGTCTTCTTCATGGAAGCAGAAACATGTGGCATTTATACACAACAGGAAAAGGACTCTTCCATTGATATAAACCACTGCCTCCAATGTTTTACAAAAGCAGCTACTCTGCTTCAACCAGTTAAATTCCTCAAGACTGAAATTTTAAAAAAATATTCAATCTGGGGCACAGCAAGACAATTTAAATGTTCAGAATTTAGAGTTTGCAGAATAGCAATGGATTTCTACCTTCCCTCATGTCAGCAGTTTTCAGTGTCACTTATAACTTTACTTACAAAGCCCAGGACCACATCAATAAATAAAACTAATATGGGACACAATCAGGGACTGTGCGTTTAGGAAGAAAATACTTCTGAGATTATGTGATCTTGATTGTGTTTTCAGTGTCTGAAGTGGAGCGTTTCAAGGAGACACCAAAAAGATATGTATTATGAATGATGTCCTGAAAATTTCATGAAATGTGTTTTCTGATGGAGAAAACTGGTTTATTTGTGACTCTGTCTGATCTGACACCACATGTCTAAAGCAATTTTAATGCAATCAGTGAAGCTTTCAACTGTGTAAAGCTAACACAGTCTTAAGATTGGAACCATCTTGATTAAATCATCTTTAAAATCAGCTTTACTTTATTGTATCTATCTCTACAGTGCTTTTTGAGGCTTAATTTCATCAATAAATTAGCACTGATCACAAGTCTATTTTGATTAAAAACAAAAGCACACTCAGACTATGTGAGAAGGCGTCATGTATAAATTCTATTAATGGAAGCCAGTCCTGCTGAATCCTCAGCTAAGACAATAATTAAAGTATAATGTGTTGTTCTTTTAGGCTTTCACACAATGGAGGTTGTTACCAGCACTCCTTCAGTTTTATTAGACAATTTATAGGGAAAAAATGGAAATTGAGAAATGGTTAATAATAAGGAAATGAGGTAATTAATACAAAGAACTAAAGCCTTTTGAAACCACAGTTTCTGTGTTGATCCCTCTTGATCTCCACAGGCTTGCAAATAAACTGAAGTTTCAAACAATAGCCTCACCAACCAAGGAGAAGTGAAGGCAGGGTACCTCAGTTGCTCCTTTACTCTTCATGGCTATGAGACCCATGCAGCAGGCCTAGGGTGCAGCATCCACTATAAAGTCTACCTTTAATAAAATTGTATGTTCCATCCCATTTCGTTGATGTGGGTCAGGCCTCAGCCAATGTCTGTGCAAGAAATGGGCAAAAATTAAAGAACTGACTGAAACTTACCTGAGTGTATTGGGAGAAGCAAAGAAAACAGTGATGCAATCTCAGCCTCTTTGACATAAATCTTGTGGTCCTTCTTAAACACAGGAGGATGCATACAAAGGCTGATTTTAGACGCTGTCCCTTGGCACATGCTGTTCATTGACCTGGGTACAGAACCCATTGTGCTATTTTGACAAAGGTAACCAGCAAGTATTCATTTCTTTTAGATGTGATCTTGCTATCTTTATCTCAGCCACGTACACCTGTAAATTAGAATACCAAACCCAAGCATTACCTGAGGCTCCACCACAATACCACAGTGCTGGAAAAACTGCATCGGAGCTTTCAAAGACAGTCCAGCATGCCTTTGCCTACAAAGCATGTGCTAGCAGTCTCATGGTCTTCCAACTGTTTCCAAGGTGTGGAGCTGTGAGCCCTGCATTTCTTGATAGTATAGGAAACACCTGTTTGAAGAACACTTCATTTCCTTTGGATGTACTTACAGAGGTGAGATTAGCTGAGTGACTCAAGCTAATTGCCTTTTATTTTAAGGGAAAGGGCATCATCAGAAGGGCATTTGCCATGAAGGGTGGAACAGATCCCACAGAGCTGCTATGAGATCTTCTCATGCATGCAGAAGCTATTGATCGGGCAGCTCTGGGGGAAAGCTTGCAGTTTTGGTCAGAGGGGAAGGCGAAGTAGAGTTTCTTCTGTTGCTTTTTCTTATTGGCTTGATGACTGATGCCTTTATTTATATCTGGGCTTTTTTGTTTGTTTGAGTGTTTATAAACAGCAACTGTAATTACAGGTCTATTAAATCAAAGTCCATAGAGGGTTTTTATTGATATTTTTATTACAATTTAAATCAGAATAACTGCAGATCTATGTAATTTTCTCAACTATACAGTTAAGCATGAAATCCAGATAAATTCCAATAATAACTGCAGCACAAAGGAATACCTACCACTCCAGCCAGTAAGTCAGCTTCATTGGAGCCCCAACTTAAATGCCTTTATGCAAATGCATATAGCATGGGGAATGGTTTAATCCCACCCAGCAACTAAGTATACCAGAGAGCCACTTGCTCATTCTCCCATGGAAGGATGGGGGAGAGAATCAGAAGAGTAAAAGTGAGAAAACTGATAGGTTGAGATAAAGACGGTTTAATTAGTAAAGCAAAAGCCACGCACACAAGCAAAGCAAAATAAGGAATTCATTCACCGCTTCCAACCAGCAGGCAGATGTTCAGCCATCCCCAGGAAAGCAGGGCTCCAGCATGCGTAACAGTTATTTGGGAAGACAAATACCATAACTCAGGACTTCCACCACTACCTTCTTCCCCCTCCTTTATATACTGAGCATGATGTAATATGGCACAGAATATCTGTTTGGTCAGTTGGGGTCAGCTGTCCCAGCTGTGTCTCCTCCCAGCTTTTTGTGCACTCTCAGCCCACTCGCTGGCAGGGTGGTGTGAAGGGCAGAACCTGCTGCTTAGCAACAACCAAAAACATTAGTGCACTATCAACAGTATTCTCACCCCAAATCCAAAACGCAGCACTATACCAGCTGCTAGCAAGAAAATCAACTCTATCCCAGCTGAAAACATAACATCTTAGTGATATAAAAGCATGTCAGGTTGTTTTCTATATGTGGTTTCAACCTTCCTGCCTCCTCAACTACCTACCTAAGTATCACAGATTTCAGGAAAAAATGTTGCAGTATTGATTTAGTTGTTCTGATTTATATTCAGAAAGTTACCGTTAATTCTACAAGGGATTGCTTTGCTCTGATTTTTTAGCTTCCAAAATATTTTTAGTGGAGGGGAAGGGGTGTTACATGTAAATTAAATGTGAGTATCTAGTCTTTCACCACAACATTGATCAAATGATGATTTCTACAGCTCAGATTTTTCTGTCTCTGTGTTTTGCAGTTTCCTCTGTTGTGACAGGTGAGGTTTGACTTTTAAATAGGAGGTGATAATGTGCTAGTCACATCATCCCATTTGGTTAGTTATTTCATAAAACTATTTTGATGACTAATCACTTTTACTGTGTCAAAATGAATCCTACTCAGTTTGAAAGGTACTGTACAGACATAGTAGTAATGGATTAAAATTACGTGTGGATAATGAGTTTAAAATTTTTAAAATGCTGAAAGAAACATTAGTGCTCTACACTGTTTGTAAACTACACATATGTCTATGCATAACAATAAGGGAACACACGACTGGCTCCTGAAGTCTAGTCGTTAATAACACGTATTGTGTTATTCTTTTCATAAACCAATATGGCTCTGTCTTAAAGTCAATTAGGTTTTATACCCTTACTCTTCTAATTGGAAGTGTGTTCCAGAGTTTTGTTTCTCTCATGGTTAAAAATCCCCTCATACCCAGCCTAATTGCATTCATAGCTAGTTTATATGCATATATTCTTGTGTCAGCACTATCCTTTACCATAAATAGTTTTTCCCTTCCTGATGCTTACCCGTCAAGGACCTTTATAGAGCAGTCATATCCTCTCTGAGACTTCGTCTGACAGACTATACAAGCAAAGCTTTCTTAGTAACCTTTTATAAAAAGGCTCTCCACTCCATTGATCATCCCAGTAGCTGTTATGTTTCTGATCTGATTTTGGATTCAATATTTTTTAAAAATAACCCCCACAATTTGTAATATTTAAGTGGATTTTCTCCAGCATCTTGAACAATCACTAATACTTCTATGATCCATCTGCTACATCTCACCATTGCATTTTACTTCTTCCATTTTATTGCTAATTATGATCTTTTATGTATTGATTAGCACATGCTAGTCTCTACTGTTACCAGGACTTTCTCCACCTATTAGTTTGTATGTGTACATCTGTGTTTTCCCTAAAATCACTATCACATTTGCTGTGATTAATCACTAAAATCAATGCAGAGTATCTGTTACCCTGCAGAGTATCTCTCTCTACCTGATTTATAGATAATTCAACTCTACTGAATGATAAGAGCCCAAAGCAATATTATTTCATGTTTTTTTTCCAGAGATTCCAAGTTCAAAGCTCCTGAACCTCACCAAGAGGACTTCACAGTCGATTAGCAATAATTAAACCCACATTCAAGTTTTTGAAATGTCTTATCAGTACTGCAGTTAAAGATAGGACGATTCACCTTGTAGATGGATTCTAGCAAACTCAGGTAGGTCACATACTGTGGGAACATGGAGTTCAAACAGCAAAATCCGCCTGGTATCTTGGGTAGAGCAGACATTGCTGAATGACATAATGAGACAACAACATTCCTCTCTGTCTTGGAGAGAGCAAATGGAAAATTTGTTGTAAAGGGAAAGCAATGTAGAAATACTCTTAGGCATCACATTTCCATTAAAATTCCGTGGTGTGCATCTGGCCACCTTAGATATATGTAAAAATGCCGGTATCGAAGCTTAGGCAGATGGACTGAGTATAAAGTATAAGTCAGAAAGATAAAACCATTTACAACTTGTATATATATTGCTTTCATTTTAGAAGAATATTGCAACTGGAGAAAGAATTTTGCCAGAAAGTGTTTTGGCTGAAAAACTGGGGTAGACCTGAAAAGCCTTTAATGTCTAAACTGTAATGTGCCCTTGATTTAAAAAAATCTGACTCAGTGCAAAACAAAATCATGAGCCACTGAAATTCTTACAATTAAAAGTGATTGCTTTTGCAGTGAATCTCTTCACCACTGTGTACGCAGGCAGTTACTTCAAGAGCTCTGTCAGTTTGAATGAGTTCGCAAGCAGCTGTCACACATCTTTAGCCAATTTTTCCTTGTCACATACAAAGAGCTCTGTCACCAGAGCTGGAATGACTGTCATTAGCAGTTATGCAAACCACATGGATTTCTTGTAATGTTTTTTAGTGAAATTTCTGTAATATTTCTTGAACTTATGCAGGATGGCAGCCTGCTGCTATGGGATAGTCTGCTAATACTCAGGACAGGTCCAGCACAGGTGGATTTTCCCAAACAGCCTTGCAAAGCAGCACAGCTGTGTTTTATCATAGTGTGAGAACCTCCAGGAGGAAGGATGGGCTAGGGGCATACTTCTGCTGTAAACTCCCTGTGTGACCATGATCAAAACCAGTCTGCCAAGTGGAGATGAAGAGGTGATGATACTTCAGCAGTGGCCTGTGGATACACTTTAATGAATGATGGTGGGATGCTTGCATCATACAGGGCTCATACAGGGAGAGCTTTGCTCATGGCTAGATGCAAATCAGCTCTGATCTAGAAGGCATTTAGCCATGGTAATAGGGAAAGCTGCCTTGGGATACTGCCACACTAATGTAGTTATTTGGCTTCAAGGATGAAGACCGCTCGGGTCCAGGCAACTCAGAACACAAGTGATGGAGTTTATAACTGTCCAAATCTATCAGGCAGAAAGTTGCACATCTAAGAAGACATATTCAGAGGAATTTCTGGCTTCACTTCTATTATAAGGCTGATTAATAATATTTGGGTTTTTGAACTATTCTGATATATTTAAAATGGTAAAACTGGCTTCTAGGATAGATAGAGTTATACTAAAACAAAAGTATAGCCTTTTCTCATTTGATGAAAAGTTACTGCTAAAACGCACCTCATGGTGGTGTAAGAGTGTCTACACTAACTCTTTCACTGGAATACTGATGTTTTAAAAATTGTAGCTTCTACTCTGTGATCATAATGGTAAGGCTTTATACACAGATACAGCAGAATACTCCCTTCCACGCTGATTTCCCAAGGAAGTGTTCTGATTGGGCAAAAGAAACGAAACTCTAGAAAGTCAGTTGGAAAGTCAGTTCTCCTACAGATTAATGAACTTCCCTCAGACAGAAGTAACTTTCAGTTGTAGCTTTTCTCTAATACTTTTCTCTAATATTTTCGAAATATACTAGTGCACTCAACTCCTATTGGCTGTAGAGAGGAGCTGGGTCAGGAAAATCAGTGTAACCCTCTGCCATCTCACCACCTCTCTTGTTTCTCTAAGTTGTAAAAGAAGATTCCCTGAAGGCAATATCCTCTACTTTCCTTTATTGCTAGTTACGAGTGGAATGACTGAAGAGGTAAATAAATATCAGCATTTCAAGTGGCCTTCTACAGCGGAGTGACTGCATCAGTGGACAAGGGAAAAGCTATGATGTTTTTTACCTGGACCAGTCTAAGAGCTTTGATACAGTCCACCACAACATTCTTGCTGCTAAATTGGAGAGATTTGAGTTCCACGGATGGACTGTTAGATGAATAAAGAATTGGCTGGATGACTGCACACAGAGTTACAGTCAATGGGTCAATGTTCAAGTGAAAACCGAAAATGAGTGGTGTCCCTCAAGGGTCTGTACCAGGACCAAAACATTTTAATAACTTCATCAATGAGATAAACAGTGGAATTGGGTGCACCTTCACCAAGTATGCAGATGATACAAAGCTGAGTGGTGCAGCTGATTCGCTTCAGGAAAGGAATTCCATCCAATGGACTTTGGCAGGCTTGAGGAGTGGGCCCATGTGAACCTCATGAAGTTCAACAAGTGCAAGTTCCTGCACCTGGGTCAGGGAATCCCCAATATCAATACAGACTGGGGAGTGAATGGATAGTTCAGCCCTGTGGAGAAGGACTTGGGAATACTGGTGGATGAAAAATTGGGTACAAACCAGTAATGTGCGCTTGCATCCCAGAAAGCCAACCATATCCTGGGCTGCATAAAAAGAAGTGTGGCCAGCAGGTTGAGGAAGGTGATTCTGCCCCTCTACCCTGCTCTGGTGAGATCCCACCTGTAGCACTGTGTCCAGTTCTGGAGTCCCCATTACAAGAAAGATATGGACCTGTTGGAAGAGGTTGAGAGGAGGGCCACAAAAATTGTCAGAGGGCTGGGACACCTCTGTGAGAGAACTGGGGTTGTTCAGCCTGGAGAAGGGAAAGCTTTGGGGAGACCTTATTGCAGCCTTTAACTATATAAAGGGGGCTCATAAGAAAGATGGAGAGACATTTTACCAAGGCCTTTAGTGACAGGACAAGGAGTAGCAGTTTTAAACTGAAAGAAGGTGGATTTAGATTGGATATAAGGAAGACGTTTTTTACAAGGAGGGTGGTGAGATACCGGCACAGATTACCCCGAGAAGTTGTGGATACCCAGTCCCTGGAAGTGTTCAAGGTCAGGTTATTCAGGGCTTTGAGCAACCTGATCTAGTGAAAGATATCCCTGCCCATGGCTGGGGTTTGGACTAGATCATCTTGAAAAGTCCCTTCCAACCCAAGCCATTCTATGATTCCACAATTTCAAAGCTTGTTCTGTTCTGCTTCTGGAAACATAAATGATGTATTTTTTGACCACCTTAATATGTCTGCACAGATGTTGTAATTACAATAGGATGGACTGTACAATTCATAATCAGATTGATCTTTGGCAAATTGTTTTCTTTGGCAGTGTCATAAAGTTCAGCCTTCAAGCAAGGTAAAGCTCTAGGAATCAGTTTATTTAGGGCAAGCATCTCTTCTGTGCTATAATTAAAAACTAGTAATTAGGCTTATGATACATCATTATTTGTGCTTTGAATCCTGATCACAGCAACACACTCTTCACTGCTGTTTTGATCTTTTCTTTCCCTATTGTAAGCAACACTAACTACAGTAGGCAGAGGATAAAATCTCCCCATTATACCAATTAAAAACTCAATGGGACATCCAAACATGTATTATCAGAGGGAAGCAGTGACTGTAAAAAAGGGAGAAAACTGGGATTCTACTTCTGGCTCTCCCTCCAAGCTGAGTACACAACCCCACTACAAAAAGCAGAAGGCTTGGTCCCCATTCATTCGTGTGGCTCAGGCCTTTAGTCCAGACATACCTATTTCATGGCTGTGCACAGCAGCTTTGCTCTAGTCCCCAACATTTGCACAAAAGAATAAGAAGGAAGGTACGCTGATAAACTGCTGAGATGTGAGATACCGTCTTTACAGCTGTGGAGTAGCCGACAGAGAGCAGTGATGGAGTTAAGCTGCCCAGTTAATTCTTGCCTGTTGCTGTTATTAGTGCATTATGGTAGTACATCACTTCACCACTTGGTCTCACTTCATCTTTAGATTATCAAGTCCCATGCTGTAAGAATTCTTACCTTATAATGTGCTATCACTCAAGTACTTTTTTATTTTTAACCAAATTAAAACGAACTTAGCCTCACCCTACCTTTTTTCAGATGCTTGGCTGAGGTGGCTGAACAGGTTAAGCATGTGGGTTCCTCTGATGTTCAGATAGCATCTAACACCTATTTGCTGGTGAGACCTGTGAAAATCTCAGCCCCAATTATGGCTGTTAATCCATTACGCTGTTTGGGTTATATGTCAGATAGTCCACATGACTATATTGTGGTCAAGGAGTAATGAGCCAACAAAAGTTTCAGCTGAAGGTCATGCCAAAACCCATCTTTTTTTCTGTATGCTTTCCCCAGTGAAGTCAAACTATGTGAGCTTCTGCCGGGGGAAATGGAGCTCAGTCATAGGCATGCAAGTTACAGTCCTGAGCTCAGTCCACAATGTATCTACATGCTCAGTTAATCATGAATCTGAGCCCAACCCAAGCATCATCATGAGTATGCACTCCTGGGTTGATTGAGGCACAGGACTGTGCTCTTCGTGATGCTCTATGGACAGAAAAGGCACAGGCATCTCCATCTATGAGAAGCCACCTGAAACTGATTATTAACAAGCATATTGTAGATCTTTTGTTCCTAAACTACACAGATAATAAAATATTTTCTTTGAGAAATCCAGCTGAAATAAAGAGAAGGGAAGTGTTTTGCAAGAGCTTCTTCCATAACACACTTTGCTGTTGCTGGTCTCCTAAGTGGAACTTAAATATGTGCCATGCATAAAACCAAGAAATGACCAAAATAAAACCAGGGGAAGTGCCCCTCTCACTAAAATATCAGGTCACAGAATGCAACTCAAGTGGTCTGTCTCCTTCTAGGGCCTAGAGAGGTGGATGGCTGAAGGGATCTGAAACTGAACATCCTTTTTTCTCAAAATCTCTCTACCTCATTGCTGACCTAATCATAAATTCATGACTGCTGTAAAAAACTCAGGCTGTGAACTTTATTGACCCAAGCATGACACGCAGCAATTCAGGAGGGAACAATGTGAACATGTCGTTTCATTTTCTTTCACGAAGCCAAGAGCCCATATCACTTTCAAGTTCATTTCAGCTTGCTTGTCTGCTTCAGCAGAAAACAACCCCCCCATGTACACTTTTGGTCCACTAAAATTATATGAAATTTATCTATGCTGAATTTCACAGAGTTTCTAAGGCCAACATTATATAGTTTTCCATACAGAGAAATGCATCATGCTGAGAAAAACAGTGAAATTTATATATAAAAATGTGTAATGCCTGAGTCATTGTATCCTTTCAATAGGAATAGCCCTTGAAGAGTAAACAACTGCAAAGAGCTTCTCAGAGGCTAGCTCATTTTAAATAGAAGGGATTCAGCAAGTACCTTTTCTTCCTCTCTGCTCGTGTGACACTATAGGGAGTGAAAGAAAATAAAAAGTTTAAGATATCCAAAATCAAGCAAAAAGAGAACGAATGGAAGGACAAGGGTTGGAACAGGAGTTTCTAAATATATATATATGTGATTTGGAATTTCCTTTCTTTTATTTGGAAAATCCCATAGATGTTCTTTCACTCAGGCATTCAGTTAGTAAATCAATCTTACTGGAAATATATTCAGTTTCCAAGAAGAGCTAACTGTATATTTCTTTTACGACTGAAGCACGAAAAATCTGACTAAGAATTTTTTCCATTGTGTATAGTAAAGTCATCTTGTATCTATGAAAAATATTACCTGTAAGACACAGTTTGTTGACACACAAACACTCTAAAAGTTATTGTAAATTTGGGTTGAACATTTGTGGGTTAAATGGCATTAAGCCCATGTGAGTAGCTTAGTTCACTTTCAGACTGAAATAAATGAAAGCAAAGTGCAACCACTTGAATTCTGAATAAGGGTGCCCAATCAAGGATTCAATAACATTCATCTTCTTTAAATTCATGTTTTTAATTTGGATTAATGGCTCTGAGAGTCCTCACACAAGGAAATCCTGAGTCTGTTCGGCTCACTGAAAATTCAGGTTTTTCCAAAATGGGAACCTGTGGCAAGTGGACAGAAGTGTTTTTAAAAGGTGATATTAAAAACCTCTTGAGTATTTGTCATATGCATAAATTGAACGTGCAGCTAGAGTAACAGATGAGGCTCATTTTAGTAGACAATAATAAAGTAACAGTAGCTGAATTTATCAGAAGAATTGTAAAATCAAGTCAATAAATTTTAACGCTTATGTTACAAGAGTCACCTTGAGGTGAGCAACAGGGAAAACTCAGGGAGAACTTGATCAGGTAACAGGGGACCAATAGATTTTGGGAGTATGATTTTTTTTCAATCAGCTATATAGGAGAAATAGCAATGCATTTATTTCCCACCAGTTTTGCTCCTATTCCAGCAGTGTTCTTGCTCAAAACAAGCTTCTTATTTCAGGTCATGTAAGAACTTGACAAACTTATTTTGTGTTGTCACACGACCCCCAGGGCCATCTGTCCCTGCTCTGGGGAGGCCATAGGACACATTTCCAGCCCCACGACCACTTTCTCCTGCCTGGCCATGAGCTGTGCTGAGTCAGCCATGGGCCAGTGTCCCATCCCTGTCCTCAAAGAGGTGCCCGATGCCTCCGGCTGGTGCTGCCCCAGTGGGCCCCAGCCTGCTTTGCTCCTGTTTGGGAGGTTCTGCCCCTCAGCCCCTGGGCAAGAGTGTGCAGAGAGGACAGGTGGGGTCCAGGCAGCCATGAAAAATGAGCTCGCAACAAGAGAGGAGTAAATCACACTTTTTCAGGAGATTCAATAACTTGCCGAGCAAAAAGGTAACAGGGATTCTCCTGGATTGCTAATAGGACAGAGCAGCTACAAGTTCTCTTTTATTCAGACAACAGCAGCTGAAGCTGACTCATACAACATGTTAAATCTTATACTGACCTACTATTACAATATTACTATTACTGACCCTCTATTACAATTACCGTATCTCTACCAAGAGAGTTATGTTCTCCATACAATATGTTCAGCTTATCAAAGTGATGCATGCACACAAGCTTACATACTCATGCTGACTTTCAGGAATATACATATATATAAAAATGGATTATTGAATGTATAAATATATATTTGCCTTTAGATAGGACAAAAATCTCCATAAAGTATTTGCATATGAAGTTAGGTTGGTTTTTAGGCATACGGTGCAAACTTCATAATTGCTCACACGAATGCTGCCTGGAATGTGGTAGGAGTTTTGTCAAACGTGGCTGTCCGGAAAATTCAGATCTGTGCACATACAGTATATTTGTAATGTGCAGAGGGAAATACTACTTTATGAAGATTTAAAGTAATTAGTTGGGAAGGTCATCAATCAATCTTAGGCAAGGAAGCCAAAAGTGAAAAGTCATTTTTACCTAATGCCAACCTCTCTCTCTGAAAAAGGATATTCGAAATAATAAGATTAAAAATAGTATCAAATTATCAATAGCATTTTTCTGATATGAATTTTCAATTTATTAATTTTTTAGGTAACATTTTTGATGTTTTCAGATCCATAAACACTTCTAGTAAAAAACATTGGTCATGTGCATATTTATTTGCAATCAGTGAATGAAATACTTCTAACACCCTTCTAAAAAACACTTCTAAGTCTCAAATCGAGCACCATCATCTTATTCATAACAGTGTTTTTAATCACTCTTCCCCAGCCAGCTCTGGAGCAAAGTGCTACCATTGTGTTTCACGCATCAGTCTGTGCTCCCTAGCAGAACATACTGCAAATATTTCCTTGATGACCTTTCATATGCAAGGGATCTGTATGTTTTTCTTTTTCTGGCCACCCTAAATATCTAGCTTTACCTACCAAAACCTGAACTAAAAAGAACTCACTATCAAAATGACAGATTGTCACATTTCTAACTTGATTCTTCATGCTCACGTTAAATTCATCTGTCTCAGCAAAAGGATTGGGACCATTGTTTTATAGACAAGTCTGTCTAACTGATCAATAATCTAGTATCATCAGGCCATGAGAAGTATTTGCTTGCTCTCAGTGAATGCCAAAATTCCCTGTCTAGTTCAATAGGCTAGCAAATGAGGACACATTAAATTGCTTTCCTGCATGTATATGTCTAGTGACAAGAGATTTCAAGCTAATCTCCTTTATACCACAGAACTATTTTAGTGGGTGAATGCTTCAGCCTTTGTCTCTGCTGGGTAGTAGAGGTAATCATGCTTTCTGTACTGTAATTTCTCTCCCTGGCCTGCATTTGTACACAGAGCATTTTCTCTGTAAGTTTAATGGAACTTTACTTTTTTAAGAAAATGCATTTATTAATAATAAACACAAAGCTCTATAAATTCAATGCTCAGGTCTGGAATTCTGCATTTCATCCAGCACCATCACATACTTTCTGTGCTGTCAGGATATATTTGCGATATCTTGCCCATCTGCCAGGGCTAACCTAAGGTTACTTGGTACAAGACCTTACAAGAGATTCCCCAAGTTTTATCTACTGGGTTAGAGGCACTATTCTGACAACTTTATGATCTAAGCAGTCAAAATTTTCAAGAGTTGTACATATATCACATCAGGTGTTCAGAACATGATAGGAACCTGAAGTGAATCCTTCTCCCAGGCATCACGGCCTCTCAGATGTCAGGGTAGAGTCAGGTCATACAGTAGGTCACTACCACCCCAGTCCAAACAGATTCTATATGAAACAAATTATCCAAGACACACATGATTTCACTAGCATGGAAGCATGTTCCAGTAAGTCTCATCCACCAAGCCAGTTCAGAGGCAGCACCTTCGTTACAGATTTGGCCAACATTTCACTAGGTTGATGTGTAAGATAAATTGGGCAGGAATATCTGTGAAGGTTATACCTATAACATTATCAGCTATAATCATGGCATGGATTTTACAAACATACCATATAATTTGATTTTTCAAATTCAGGGATGCATAAGTAAATTAAAAAAAAACACCCAAAACCTCATTGAATAAGTGATAGGACAGATCTAGCCATAGGTTCATGTTCATCAAAATACCACCCTAGCATCTAACTCATGATCATATGCTACCAGAAAATAGAACAGTATTTTTTTGCCACCCACAAGTAATATTTGCTGCAGTAGCATGCCAAGGTCAGATGAAGTCTTTTCAGTGCCTTTAACTGTTACAAATTTAGTTTATGTTTACTTTCTCATGTTAAGAATAATAATGTACCTTTATGATCAGAAGTATTTCTAACTTTATGTTAACAGGCTTGATAAGGTGGATATTCTTCTTTTAAAAAAGGAATACCTAATGGATTTTGAAAGACAGCCCTTCAATTCTTCAAGTAATATAATTCAGACAGTATCTCTCTGTGCTACCATGGCTGTGTACCGGTTCCTTTCCGCATTGTGTGTGCTGATAAGATAGTCAAATACTAGAGGTCTGTGATTTGTAAACATCTGAATCAAGGGCACTGTTACATTCTCTGATCGTTCATGCAGTATAGTGCAACAAAACGGAACAAAAAAGCTCTTTGGAGCTCTGACTGCAACGCCCAGAGTTTAATAAATTAGCTGAATCTGTGGGAAGGTTAAGAGAAGCAAGCTGGTTTGATTAAATTTATAATTATTTTGCTTGTATAATTTCTGGCATTCTCAAAGCTTGTTTATGCCCTAGAAAGGCATGTACTTCTTCCAGCATCATGCAAATTATTACTCTATGCATGACCTTGTCAGGCAGCCACATTGAGCATTTCATTGTCTTTGGGAAAGCTCTGTTTTAATTCATCCAAATAATTGTCACAGAAGTGGTGCAGTGAAAAAATAAAATGAAATCCCTGGGTCTGATGCTGCATTACTCCAATTTTTTTAGTGATTTACAAGACATACAAAGTGGACGTAAGGTATTCTTAAATCAAAATAGTAGTGATTTCCACTCAAACAATTGAGAAAACAAAATCTCAAGGCAACAGGGCCATTTGTAATTTAACCATGAGACTATGTGCTGCATCTCAAAAGGGACATCTGAACTACCACTAAAGATGTGACTGCAGTTCTTGTTACCACATTATGCTGACATGGAGTTTGCCACTGTCTTCCCACTTCTGAACATTTGCCAGAAACCTACAGAATCATGTGTATCAAGAAGAGCTTTTTACTCTCTCTCTTCATTTGACAGTTGCCTCTTCCATTGGAATAGCAATTAATACCCAAGGATCCCCAACTTCTCTTGGATTTTTGGCACAAATATTACAATGATGTTCTGTGTGGATTCTTTGCCCCCAGAGAAGTAAAATTGATTCACTTTAGAATATTAGGCAAACTTTAATGGCAAAGTAGTTTTCCTTAACAAGCCAAAAGATTCATCTCTTCATTATCAAATGAAAATTTAAAAGGAAACATCGCTCCTTGGGGAGCAATTCAGTTGCATGAACATTGGTACCTAACAATGAAGGGGTTGGCATTTGTTTTTCTTTTAAGAAAAGAAACCATAAATGATATATTAATCTAACA
The DNA here is from genome assembly GCA_002844005.1 of Limosa lapponica baueri. Lineage (NCBI taxonomy): Eukaryota > Metazoa > Chordata > Aves > Charadriiformes > Scolopacidae > Limosa > Limosa lapponica. The sequence goes on along the minus strand of KZ506155.1, from coordinate 134,059 downwards.
TATCTGAAATATGGCTCAAATCCTTTCTTTTCTGTACACATAAACACTCTTAATTTTCAGAGTCTTTCTATTGCACACAACCAAGCTGTGTTTCGCTTGGTGAGTACAGGTGAATGGTGTAGCCATGGAATAGGGTTCAGGGCACCTGCCAGGTCCTGGACTGTGGGTCATTAATGAGAAGCTTTGCCCAGACTTAGCTCTATGCTAAGGTAATTTCTTGTAGGACTCCATGACCTGCTGTGACACCTTTGAACTGCAGAGCGAATGTACTATTAGAACATGAAACCACTACGAGAAGAGATTACAGTGGGACCTAATTCATTATACATTCCCTACACCAGTGCATCCAGTATTTTAAGGTGTGTAAAAAGGTCTTTGAAGTCCTGTTTACCCTGCATAGGTCTGAGCACTGAGGAGCCCCTCACTTTGCCTTCCAGAACCATAGCTTTAATACAACTTAAAAATAGCACAGAAGAGGTAACTTTGCCCCCCAGAATAAGTCCTGTCTTAAGAACCCTATGTTTATAAGAGTAAATGAAGGGGGATAGAAACAATACTGTAATCAATGTTCATTTTTAGGCTCATTTCATTTTAATTTTTATTTCTGGGTTTCAAAATTGGATGAATAGTCTTCTTTATGAACTGTTGTATTGCGCTGTAAATCTGAAAGCCTATATCTTTACAGAAGTATTAAATGTATAATATCTAATTTGATTCTGCTGGTTTAGGACTAAATTTATATTCTTACACAGAGCTTGTATAGCTTAGTTTTTAATATATTTTCAGTCATTTGCCCTCTCTGGTTTTAAGCCCTGATAAAAAAGATAAATCAGATGTGAGGAAGAACCTGTTAACTAAATATTCCTTATAAAAACTGCTGATTGTCTAAGGTCCTGGGATACTTATTGATTGAAAAGTCTCCCAAAGCCAGATGTTTCAAGGAAGAAAAAAAAAAATGTATCTTTTAAATTTTGCAGCCATGTATCCCCAGTGTTTTCATGTGCTCAAATTTGTTTTTCTTGTAAACCAACAAGGTTGTCCTTTGTTTGGTTAAGTAAACGTAAATAAAATTAACAACTGTGTAATACCTGTCTGTACTCACATGAGAGATTTTCTGGCTTTTCAAACCATAAAATTAAGCCTCAAATAATGTTGTTACTGCCTAGAATTTCAAGACAGAAACATTTTGCATTACCATATGTCTGAGCTTTTTCTCTCATTTAATACCCTCAGTTTGAATGAGGCTCTTTCAAGGGCTGCATGCTGGGTTTGCTGGTGGCATTACACACGAAACTCCAGGAAGGCTCGATGTCCTCAGTCATGAAAAAACAAAACAAAAATAGGCTTCATCTGCACCCCCAAAGAGTATCCCATCTGAAAGAAAACATGAAAATATGAAATTGTAAGTCCCCGTCTGAACGACAATATGCCATAAAAGGACCAGAGGGGTTTTACTGGGAACACAATAAAATAGAAGGCAGCAGTTAGATCTGTTTGCAAAAGCACATCTCACACTTGGCAATAATTTATCAGGAATAATTATCAAGTTGTATTTTGCACTGATGAGTGTAACTTGGAAGTTGCATTTTGCTTGTCACTTAATTTTAAAGAAAAATATTAATAACTTGAAGAAAGACTAGAGGAAGGCAACAGAAGATAAAATGTTTATAGAATATAAAAATATTGTATGCAGATAAAATGGTAGGGAAAATGTTCTGCATAAAGAGGTTGATGATTTAGGGTCCAAGAAAGTTTGCTTCACAGTTTGTGGTCCTCAGATGTGCAAGGTTTTGTTGGTATGTTCTCAGAGGCCAAGAGTTAAGGAAACAAAGAAGACCCGGGAAACTACAGGCCGGTCAGTCTCACCTCTGTGCCTGGCAAGATCATGGAGCAGATCCTCCTGAAATCCTTGCTAAGGCACATGGAGAATAAAGAAGTGATTGGAAACAGCCAACATGGCTTCACCAAGGGCAAATCGTGCCTGACAAATTT
>KZ506155.1:98600-132057 GCA_002844005.1 Limosa lapponica baueri | reverse complement strand
GAGTTAGCTAAGAAAAATAGAACTGCCAAAAGCAGTGTTCAAGGTACCACGCAAGGATTGGTACATTCACTGGGCAATCTCTAAGAGCCGCAAACTGAAAAAGGCTGAAAATCACCTGGAAAAGAAAAAGAAAAGAAAGGAGACGTGTTTTACAGTATGCAGAAGTGTGTTATAAATTGGAGGGTGATCCATCATCTGTTCTCTTTGGCCACTGGGAAGATGCCAAGAACAAATCAGATTAATTGGCAACAAATGGTCTTTTTGACCAGTTGACCAACAAATGGTCCCCCAGGTGGGATATTAAGAAAAAACTTTCAAGCCACAAGAACAAAGAAGCAGATTCCTCATTTCCATCAGATAGGCACTGAAATCAGCTGCAATACGTGGAGGTGGTACCTTTGTAGCATATCCCTTAGACATCAGAAGTACTGAGGCACTTGTACATCACAGGATCCAGGCTGCTGTTCAGAGGCTCTATGTAGTTTGTTCCCTTCCCTAAGAACTGGGATGAAGACTGATCCCATGGAAAAATTATCATGCATTTCTTTGGAGACACAGTTTCAATTCTGAAGTGAAATCACAAATTTTTCAGTCGTATTCTGCCTCCAAGCCAACTTCAAGATAAAATAGTCTCAGACTGTCCTTCACAATGGAGAGATAGTGTAACCTGCTGAACTTCTTTTAGCTTCTTCCATTATTTTCTGCTTGCTTTCTTCCTTTTCTTCACCAAGTTAAAATACAGCTTGTTATAGGAACAATGGGAACCACAAGAATAAATGCAGCAAGGCACCACTATAGGAGGATAATGATGTGTTCTCCAGCACCTACCAGAAAATAAAAAAAAGTAATCATAGTGCCATTTTGGAGGACATCCAGCAGAGCGTTAATACTTGTGTACGTCTCACTACTTACTACGCAGCACAGAAAACATCTGATATTGAAGCTCACTCTCAGGCTCAAAAGAAACCTCACATTTATTATTAGGGACACAAAAACAAATCATATCTGAAAAAGATACTCAAAATATCTGTGGAGAGAGAACCAAGAATCATGTTTGTGAGCGTGATGTATTCCTGTAAACCAAGCCACAGAGAGAGTGAGATGAAAATGGAAGTGCAGATCTCAGCAGTCCTGTGCTCTTTTAAATCTCCAGGAATGCCAAATCTAATCTAGTCGTTTTTGAACAGCCAAACCTGTTTCAGAAAACATGTTTCTCCTCCCAGGTTTACAACGCAACACTTTTCCAAGAAGCTCCTACTGAATCCCTGGGCTTCCATTTTCCACCTGAATTGTATCTCTTTCTCAACACACATTATTTATAAAATCATAACATAATCATCAATTTAACAACCAGGGAAAACCAGTCAGAAAAACATAGGCTGAGCAGAATTCCAGACTGAAAGAATTCTATGATTCTATGAATTAAAGAATTTCTAGTTTTCCACATTAATTTATGCCTTTGAGAGCTTGGGTTAAAACTACTAAGTCATCTCTTGTGAATGCAGATTGTACTTTTACAGTAAAAACAAGCTGAAAAGTTCGTTTACTATGATTGTAAGACCAGGTATTGAATTTTAAAAATGGATTTCTGCAAAGGAAAGGTCAGAGTTTTGAAGCATTGGGGAAATGTAGAAATCGCAGGCAATGAGCAACATGGCTAGAAACATTATGAAATCAGAGGAAAGAATGCAGGAGTATTGCTTCTTTCTGTAGTTTGACTTCTTCAGGATAGTCTTGATGGTGAACACTGGGCCAGTTGTGACTCCCAGCTGCATGAGGTTGGATCATGCTTTCATTATGCTGTCTATTTGCTGCTCTGTTTGTGGGTATTTCCTATACTAATGCGGTTACGGTCTTCCTGACTTCTTGACACTGTGACAAAGAACAACTTGTGCCACAGCTTTCAGGCCAAATTCAGTGGTTATCTAATTGTGCCACGGTTTTGAAGAAATCTTGGTAGGCTCCAGAATTTGTCATAGCACCTGTGCTGTAGGGGAAGTTCAAGGGCAGTTGGCCTCTGGTCCCTAACGAAGTGTTTCCTAGGAAGTTTTGATAGAACCAGTTTTAGAGTATAGCAACAAGAATAAAGAACACATTTCCAACAGGAAATGGATCCGTTATTGGGTGAAGAAGCAAAGCTAGTAATGAGATGATATAAACCAGTTATGCCTCCTACCAAAATGAGAGCAAGTTAAACGCAGAAACAGAGGAAGTGCTACAGCCCTGTCTGGGTAATGTTGCTTCACCTGATCAATGCTACTGCAAATCTGCAGTGGTTCCTCTATCACCTCCAGCAAAGAAAGGGCACTGGCGTTTGATTTGCCACATTCTGCCACTGCAAGTCATGTATGAAGGGTTATCTCAGACTATATCATTGGGTTAAAGAAATCAGTATTTTAAAGAGCAGTGACTCTGCGTGTGTGTGCGTTTTCTGGTCCAACCTTCCCAGTTGACCACAGAAGGGTGAAGGTGCAACAGTGTATCTTAAAAATCTCCACAAAACCAGTAGAGGACTTAGTCTTCACATATAGTCTAGTCAGACATAAAAGTCACTGGTACAAAGAACAGAAGACTAAGGAAAGATGACAGATACAGGCTCCTCCAATGACAGAGTCCACCTCACCTTCTTAGTTATGAAGGCAGACGGAGAGGTGGCCTGGCACACAGCAGCACCTAAGCATCCCTTCTCTCTTTGCTTTCCAGCAGCAAGACACCACACCCTCCCATTCCCACACACCTGTACCTGCATGTCTTGTTTGGTGCTGCTGGCCAGCCAACACAGATCTGGCTGGCACCTGACCAGTGAATGCATTTGGAAGTCCTTGCTGGTCTGAATGCACTCAGTACCAGGGGATCCCTGAGAGACTTTGGGATGCACTGATTTTGGCTAGAATACAGTCAAATTTCTTCATAGTAGGTTGTATGGTGCTATGTTTTGGATCTGTAATGAAGACAGTGTAGATAACACACTAGTGTTCTGGCTTTTGCTGAGCTGTGCTTACACAGCATTAAAGCTTTTTCTGCTTCTCACACTGCTCCACCAGTGGGTAGGCTGAGGTGTGCAATAGGTTGGGAGGGGACACAGCTGGGACAGCTGACCCCAACTGACCAAAGGGATATTCCATACCATATGGTGGTGTGCTCAGCAATAAAAGCTGGGGAAAGAGGAAGAAAGCAGGGAGGCATTCAGAGTTAAGTATTTGTCTTCCCAAGAAAACGTTTAGTGTGATGGAGCCCCGCTTACCTGGAGATGGCTGAACACCTGCCTGCTGATGGGAAGCAGTGAATGTATTCTTTATTTCACCTTGCTGCACAAGCAGCTTTAGCTTTACTTATTAAACTGTTTGTTTCAACCCACAAGTTTCCTAAGTGTTGCCCTTCAATTCTCTCCCTCATCCCACTGTGGGGGGAGTGAGCAAGTGGCTGTGTGCAGCTGAGCTGCCTACTGGAGTTAAACCATGACAAAGAGATTAATCCGATAATAATCCTATATTTAACCCCATTGCTTGGTCTGAATGCATAAGGCATTGTAACACTGAAAGAGAACACAGTGTTTCTTACAGGTCACATCCTTTAACACTTACTGGGTTTCTGGACACATTCGCACCTCCTGGCTTAGTAAGTGCTTGTGAAGTGGACTCAAAGGTCAGAACCTTTCAAATTCTGTGATATTTGTGGAGCTATCTAGATCAAGAGAATATCAACCAGCTTTCAGTCAAAATTTGTTCATTTTATATGGATGAAAAGATACACAGTTTTACTTAGTGGATGTTAGAACAGAACTCAGAACATTTGGTTATTCAGTTTTTGCCTAGGCGTGCTTCATCACAGCCCAACCATTTCTGAAACTCCACAGGGATTATAGAATATAAGAGATAAAGGGCCTGTTAGAGCACCACGATTCTTATAGATTCTTATCTTGTCAATTTGTCGATTTTTTAGCTGAAAGGGATGATACAAGCATGAAAAAGCATCCTAACAGGGTACAGAGACCATCAGTGCCCTTAAAAGAGACATGAGCCTTGTAGTCATTCAGTACTGTTGTCTTTGAAGGATGGATAAGAAAGAGCTAGAGGTTGCAATGTGCAATGAAGATTAAAAGCACTTTTCCTGTATAGAGGAGCACATTTGACATCCATTTAAGGATAATGATAGCAGTCTGTTGAAAGCAGGTGAAACAAAGGGACAAGGGAGAATGTGTCTAAATAAAAAATAATGGTCATGAAGCTTAAAGGACTTAAAAAGAAACACACAACAGGTCACTAACTGGTAAACAATAAAATCCTAAGTGACATTTATCACGGAACTGAACAGTTATACATAAAAAGAACAATGTTCTTCACCTCAAATGGTGAACCAAAAGTATGCTTTTAACCAGGAACAGCCCCACAAAGGGAAACAGAGAAACTCTTTTGATTCACTCTTCACATGTCAGAGATAATGGCATCACCTCTCAAGACAATGAAGGCCAAGTCTGAAGTCCCTTCTTAGGGCCTTTTTGATTTAATTAAAAATAAAAGTAATTGAAAGGAAGATAGGGAGTTTGGGAAGTAACTTGTGCTTTATGCTGGGAGCTGAGTGACAACTCCATCCAGCTGAACTGATATGTCTTAAATGATCTATAAAACTATAAAAACTCATAAAACTCAAGCAGCATTCCCAACCAATCTGGTCACCACCAAGAGTAAGACTCATTTCATGAGTTTTTTAATTTCCCTCATTCAGGCTGTGCTAAGAAGATAAGAAGATACAAATACAGATTTCTGCCAGACTGCAGTTCACAGAACAGATTCTCAGCTTTTATACATGGTTGCATTTTGTTAAACTTCACAGAGACATAAAGATTCAGAGAAGCTGAGTATCTTGTCCATCAAACAAGTAATGCTGTTGTATTTGTAGAAAGGAATGGTTTATTTTAGGACTAGAAAAGGAAACTATTTTATGCAAGATTGCGCTAACCTTGCACAGCTTGGTTTGCAATAAAATTTGCACACAGAAGCTGGATTTGGTTCACCTACTTGAAACTCATAAATAACATCATGCTCGACAGGTCTGACCAAATTTCCTCAACAAGTTGTAGGACAACTTTTCTGTCTCAAGTATCTTCCAGAGTCTTAAAACCTGCTGGCACAGAAGCCACTTACACATGTTGGATAGTTGCTTCACACCAGAAGAATTTAGAACCTCAACTTCCTTCCTTTTATGCTAAAGGAAAGTGATTATTTGCTTGATCGTTGGTACAAATGTGAGCAGTTTTGATGACACCCAGCAGATGGCAATGGTATGCACACACAGCAACATGCACGAGCAAGCGTGCATACACATGCACCCATGCATGCCAGCCGGTCCATTACAGTCCTTTTGAATAACGTTTTGCATGTGAAATTTTTAAAATTCCACATGTCTACTTTGGATGTAACCCACCTGGAAAAGTCAAATGGAAAGCAGAAATATGAATGTTTGAGTTGTTGGTACTCTAACAGGCTTGGATTACCGAAACACACACTACCAGAAAAACTGTGCAAGGTCTCCCATGAGAACTTAATATACAATTTCAGTATCTTTACTTGTCTGGTAATGTCTCTGGAAAGCTAGTCATAATCATAATCTTAATTAAAAGATGTCCAAAAGTAAACTGACAGAACCATGAGCCTAAGTCTGTCTTCTGTCAGACTCACCATACTATGTTCTGAAGCTACCCTGTATCCCACATACTTTCTTGCTAGTTACTATGTGGCTATTAGAGAAAAACGCTTTTCTTTGCATTAGGAAGCACCAGAGAAGAATTTTAATATGTAGTAAAGGCTACTTACATATTTTTCAACCATCAATGTTTAAAAAACCCCCACAGTTTCTATGCAGGTAATATATGCAAGCCACTTAATGGAACTTGCCACAGTAACGCTTCCTTTGGTGTCAATTCCGTTACTTTGATCAGTGCCCCTTCGAGGTGGAAAATAGCTTGTGGGGAACAGTTTAAACTGCTTTATCCAGAGAAAAAAATACTTAGAGAATTTGTGACTTATGCTCCACAAAAATCGCAGATGTATTTGACTGAAATGCTCAAATGAATCCAGAATTAATAATGGAGAAGAAATAGCTAATGGTCACTTTTTCAAATTTTCATTCTGTACATCAGAAAAAAAAATCCACTGAAGCTGAAAATAATTCCCTGCTAAAAAAAAATCATGCAAATAAGATTTGACTCAAGCCTCCCTGTGTGTTACCTGTTTGTCTGATTTCAGATTCTGATGTTTTAATGTTGTTCCTATCTCCATTGCATTCAAGCATTTCACGTTAATTAACACATAGGACAAACTGTTATGTTAGTTCTTAGATTCCTCTTGCATCCTCCATCTGCCCAGAGCAGATCAGTGCAATTCTAGGCAATGTTGCTGTTATGAGCATCTCTTCTGGGGGAGGGAAAAAAAAAAAAAAAAAAAAAAAAAAAAAAAAAAAAGCAGCCTTTACTGAAAGCTTTTAAACTTGTCTGGAGCACACACTGGCCTCTAGAAATTTATTGCACAGGTGGTCCTGAGGAGAAAATATTCTATTTCCAATGTCAGCCTAGATACACTAAAGTGGAATGCACATCTTGGTGACTCACGGATGTGTGCTCCGAGATCATAAGTCTCCAGTTCACCAGGTTCCCAGAAGTGCAGAGTCCCCAACCTCCCTCCTTCCTTTTCCTCAGGGGAAAATAAAAAACATCATGGGGGAAAGGTTTGGCTGCAAATAGAGCAGGGGATTTGACAGAAGGAGAAAGCTTTTTTTGCATGTTCCCACCAAATCTGCCACCACCATCCTTCCTTCTCTTCTCCTTCCCCCACTGAAGGAGGTGCAAACTTTGAAGATGTCTGTGGAAAAGTATGGAAGAAGAAAGGGGAGCACAGGAAAATCAGTGTATCTTGGGCCACACTGCTCAGGGACTAAATCTGGTGCTGTAGACCTCCTGAATCACAAGTCTGATATATTTCCTCCTTGCAGATCACTGAATTGTGTCACAGCCTCTGTTTTGTTGAGGATTGCACAGTATTCCTTACAAGAATAAATTACTGTAGTCTAGCACAAATCAGTTCTGTGTCTATCTAAACTATTGTTCACAGAAACAAGTGATGGGTAGAACAAATATCAATACTCTGTAAAATAATAGCAAACATTTATTCCCAAGTTCCTAATGCACCCATCTGTGCTCTATAAGGATGACCCATCTTTCCTTTCAGCCAGTTCTTCCTCTGGGTATACAGGGGACCTAAGTCACTCAGGCTCCAAAATCACTTTGGTACTTTTTAAAAGGTTTCCCATTATGAACTGCATCAGACTTTTTCCTGAACCTTATGAGGTCTTCTGAAATGGATGAACATTGAAATGCCTTTGATATTATGATTGTCTCTCAGAGTAATAATTATAATTAGCTCTTTTCTAATATCCTCTTTTGGCTTTAGTACAGCTAAGGCTATAAAACAGACTTGAAACTTATCCCAGGCACTATTGGGAAGTCTTTTGTATTTTAAGTCAATACCTAAATATAATCAGCTTTCTTAATTCGAATGAAAAGTCTACAAAGTCAAAGGACTTTTCTAATGTTCTACAAAAATGTTAGACTCCTACTCATGTGAAATAACCTTGACTATATGCCTAGACACTCTGGTGAGGGGCACAGTAAAATGTTTCCTGTTTTTCTTCCCTCTTTCCCTCATTTAATCCCATTATCCCTCTCTTACTCCTTTCCATCTACATATAATCTTCCTTTCCAAGAGACCTGAGCCTCTCCCACATTCTTGCCTCTCCAAAAACTTACTCCCTTTTCTCCTTTTAATTTTTAAATGTTTTTATGCATCATTTACAGCCACTGTATTTCCTTCTGCAGTCAGAAACTATTTTCAAAGACATCTGCCTACAGCTCCCTAATAAACAAGCTCATATCAAATTGTCTGATAACTGCTTCCTAAAAAGCAAGTATTCTTTCTCCACCACTGCTTGCTGAGGACTGTCGTGTCTTCTCATATTTTGGAACTGTTGCTCTCTTTCAACTTTTAGGTTTTGGTTTTTTGTTGGTCATCAAGGTGTCTATAGATGTCCCAGAGGGTTCAGTCATTGTCTGCTGCTCTTTCCCTTCTGCATACTGTCACTGACCAACAGAATTCAGAGCACTTTATTCTGAGGAGTCTCCATGTTACTTCCATGTGGAGCTTTCACCTCTGAAACCGATGTAAACCTCATCTTGTGTTTCTGCCATGTTCTTATCACAGGACCATGTGAAAATTCAGATGGGAGGACATCAGGTCTCTGGTCCAACTTCCTGCTCAAAGCAAAGTCAGACCAGGCTGCTCAGGGCTTTATCCACCTGCACCTTAAAAAACTTTCATGGAAGGAGACTGTGCAACCTCTCTGGGAAGCCTGATCTAGTGCTGGGCTGTTCTTGTGAATCTCAGTCTCGACATCCTGAAGAGTACTCAGAGCGCTGCTTTTCTTTACTACTCACTTACTATGAAAAATCTCTATTTCTTGTCATCAAGTTCCATCACCTGGGTGCTGGTCTCGCACAGAAACTCAGAGACAGAATTCTTTGTGTAGAAATTAATTTACTTGGATTGAGACACAGGGTCGTGCACAGGCCATAGGGGATTGTGGCTGTCTGGTGGCAAGAGGAATCACTGTTCCAACGGTTCTTGTAACAGCATCTTCAGATGGGTAGAGTGAGACTCACTGATTTGCTGTTCTGCTCATTTCGTATAATCTAGCTGGCCTGTGGTGGTACGTGATCACTTTAGCACATGTGTAATAAATTGTTATTGATTGTCTCAACTATATACAAAACTTCTCTGAACTACCCTACCAAAGAGATGGTCCTACGTGACCATTTCTGCATCTGTAGGAACATTTTCTATTGACTATTTACACGTTTTATTCACGTACAATTTGATCGATCATGCAGCAAGAATCTCTGTGACACTCCACCCACAACATTAATCAATAGACTTAAGCAAATAAATTGGACTTGACAGCAGGAGCCTCCCGGTGGAATCTCTAGGGCTGTCTGAATTCCCACCTGGAGAGCTCTTGCAACAATCAATAAAATACTTAATTTTCAAGGTGGCTGGGGTTTCAGACAATCACCTAGTTTTTTTTTAATTCTCAGTTGTAAAGTGATGATGAAAAACGTTTAACTCCCAACTTTCATGAGATGAGGGAGTAATAAAGTCCTGGGAGTCTTTTGCTGTCACTGGTATGTATCTCAATCACTTCAATAAAACATTTATTCCTCCAGGCACTAAGTGGAAGTCTCCAGCTGGGATTCAAATTAGCAAATTAGTTTACTATACCACCATCATATTGACACAAGCATAGAAATGGATTTTTGTTTGGTATTTTTTGGTTACTGTATTTAACTGTGTATAAAGAAGAAGGACATTATATTCATTCATACAGGGTGGACCAGTCTGGTTTGTTCTCAGCTTGTACACAGTTTTTATTAATGTATTTTTGTTTCTTGTTGCAGGTGTATTTTTTCTATTTTATTCAACTCTGCTATGCCAGGGTTGGTGTCTGATATTGTTGTTGTTATCTGGGGAAAAAAAACCCACACACACAAACTCCCAAACCAAAACAAATAAAAAACCTTCTTCTTTTGTCTCTTATTTTGTATGAATATCATATTATTGGAATGAAAGACTGAATAACATATTCTGATGTTACCTTGTTAATGCAGATTCAGGGCTGACACTTGCTTGTCTAAGTCCTGCTTCCAGTTACCCTGGTATGACACAGCAAGGCTATTCATTTGATCAGGTTCAGAATACACTTAAAACTCAGAATTTATGCATTTGAGATTGTGAAGAGAGGGAATGTATATGGTCCTATTAGAAAACTTTTACACAAAATGAAACTTTAAGTCCTCTGTAGCTTGGATATCTGAGGTGAAATGACAATGAGTATAAGAAATTGTAGTGAACATAATTTGCTTTTACATGTTATTTTAACCTTTTCCATGAAAACCACTGAAAACTCTTGGTCAAGGTACTTGCTTGAAAGCTGCATAGGAAAAAGTTCATAAAATTAAATTTTCAAATCATTCAGTCACTGTTTGGTCAAACAGTTCAGAAAAATTGTCTGTAATACTGTAAATTCTCTTTTTCTATTTTGTATGTGTGTGTGATTTTTAATTAAGATAGTCCTTACACACTGGAAAATTGAAATATGCATAAATACATTTGACCTGACTGACTGGAAGCTTTACTTTGACTTCAGCCTGAAGACTGCAGTCAAGTTTGAGAATGAGTATAATATACAAATGCGCACAGAATACCAGATGCTCCAACCCATGAAATATTTGCATTAATTATATTTTTAAAACACAAAGCAACTTCAGAATGCCTGTTGTTAACTTTGCTGTATGCTCTGGGTAAGGAAATTGTCCACCAGCAGAATGCACCTCGGTAAAACATAATGGCAAGTGGATATGTCCTATATAAGAACAGACATAAGTGCTATAAGATAAGCACAAAAGTCCGCCCAGCCTGATATCCTGTGGCTGACATTAGAGCCAAAACAAATGCCCTGGGCATATGGGAGAGGAGTAAGCACATACTGGTTTCCCCGGAATATTTTTCTGCCTTCCCACTATTTGCAATTAGAGATATCTTGGAAGAAACATGATATTTTTACATTTAAGAGAACTGAGGTAGGTAGATCACGGCCTGTAGAAGCATTATACTGTTCCCTGCTAAAAAAAAGGATGAGCAGGTAAAAAAACCATCAGCTGATGAGCAGTTCTCAGGGGGGGCAAAATCAACTTTGTTATTTTTCTTTCCTGGTAATTTATGTGATACGACAAGCACAAATCTTGCCTACGTGGCCCTGTCAAGTCTAACAGTAGCTAAGAAAAGATAGGGTTTGGAGTTAATATCTTTGTGCTTGGCAACACAGTATTTGGATGTGTTTCATGCTTTTGTGTCAACATTTACATCTATTTGGCAGGGAAAGCGTGAAGACACTCAGGCCAGCAAAGTTTCATAGCCCTTTTCCAACAGAATACAGCTTGGCAGTGGCAAGTTACTCTGGTTTAAAAACCTGACTTTCACTAGGAGGGGCATATGTATTACTTTCAAAATATCTTTAAATCTTCTGGACTGTAAAAAAATTGCATTGATCATTTAAAGATTTCCTAAGGTGGAGACACTGCTGAACAGGAATGAAGATTTTCTTTGCTATATATCTCCTTGCTATTACTTTTGTTTAACTAACATAGTCAAGAAAACCTGATCTGGTTAACCAGTTTAATTAAATAAGTGTGATCTTTTTGTGTGAACATTATTGTTTTGGGTTAACTGAATTTAGTTTTAATATTCTGAATAAATTTATCCTAAAAAGAAATAAAAACAGTATTGGATTGGAATTCTTGTGCATATACAGATTTCAGTGTATTTAGCTCTATGGTTCAGGTTAAGCTAGTGTGATTCTGGGTCTTGGACAGTGTACAATGCCATTCCACAGAACAAATTATTTTTGAGACAACGTTTTCTGGGGTTGCAAGTACTTCATCATCTATTTCCCCTTAAAAATTCAACACTGAGCAGAGGCATTTGTTAAAAAAAAAAAGAGTTAGAAAACTATTTTCATGATTAGCAACGGCAAAAACCATACTTGTAGCCTACCAATGTTCAGATCCAGAAGCTAGTGAAATCAGTGGGAAAATGCTCATTGGCATTAAAATTTTGGATCATGCCCAGCAGACCAAACCTTTAGAACTGATAACAAATTTTGTGGTGACTAACACTTTCCAACATTAAGTTTTTCTCTTATTTGAAATACTAAAAAGAGCAGTTCCTTTAGGCTATTTTAGAGAGCTAAGCATCAAAAGGGTCTATAATAGCCAGATTTAAGGTATTAAAAGGGAAATTTTTAAAGGCAATTAATGGGGTTTTTTGCAAGCCAGTGCCTTGTAATCTCCCATTTGGGACAGTTTTATGACACTCTATTAAGAAGCTTTTTTATACACAGACTGTCAGAGGAAGTTTCTCTTCTTACAAACATTTTGTGTTAAAGCTTTGAGAAATTCTTGTTAGATGGAAATTATTGGTACATTTTTTTTTCCCCCATTGGGACATTACTTATCTTTAATTAAGATATGTATCAAATTATTGTCCACCCGTACACTGCTTTATGGGGGACTTTTAAAAACTTTACTGAGACAAAACACAGAGCTGGTGACAGCAAAATATATTTGTACCTAAATGTCAGTGGCACTCAGGTCCTTTGTATGTACAGAACTGTATAAAGTGTCTTTGAGAGCAAATGAGATGTACCTTTTGTCATTGGCTTTAAAAGGAGCAGAGCTGGGTCCTGATGGAGTGAAGGTGAGATGGCAGCAGGATTCTATTCCTCGTCCAACAACAACAGTGATGGAAACAGAGAAAAGAACTGCATGGGCAGCCAGGTCCACACCTCCTGTCCAGTGCCATGGAAGTGATGCCCATCATTGCTTTCCACAGCTTCCTGAGGGAAGTGCAGAGGGAGGTGCTGAGCTCTTCTCCCTGCTACCCAGTGATCAGCTGTGTGGGAATGGTTCAAAGCTGTGTCAAGGAAGGTTTAAACTTGAAATTAGGAAGCATTTCTTTACAGAGACAGTGGTCAAACACTGGAACAGGCTTCCTAGAGAGGCTGTCGATGCCCCAAGCCTGATAGTGTTTAATAGGCATTTGGACAATGGCCTTAGTAACATGCTTTAACTGTTGGTCAGCCCTGAATTGGTCAGGCAGTTGGACTAGATGATCATTGTATGTTCCTTCCAACTGAAATTATTCTATTCTATTCTATTCTATTCTATTCTATATTCTAAAACATCAAATTTCATCTATTCTTCAATCTGTAATAGGTTCCTATCTTTACTGTGATTCCTTAGCATTTGATGAAAGAGATTATATTGTTAGAAACAACCCAAATTCCCCCCTCTAAAATCTGGGAACAAGGGTAAAAAGTGTCATCTTTGATTCAGTCAGGAATTCAGCAAATTCATTTTTAAAAATAAAATAAGGACTTCATTCTCATAATTTTTCAGAATATAGCTTATTCTTTGAGCTCTCTTGGGAACAGTGATAACAGTAGTTCAGCAGATGAAAATAAATTATTCTCTGATTCTGATTAGTTTTTAGCCAGATAAGTCACTCAGTTTTCCTAGTAGTCATGTTCTGAAGCTTCTTTACACAGCTTTGCTAGCTCCCACATTGTGTACGTTAGACCCAGCTCCAAGTAGAACAGTGGAATGGAGAGAATATTGCATGCATTCAGATGCCTCATGTTCTTGTTCCAAAAATCACTTTCTCACCAGGCAAGCCCATGAGATCTCATTAACACAAAGCCCGATTCTCAGCTCTGTCTGTCAAGCTTGATGCCACTGAGTCCATGGAGCTACTCCAGAGCAAAATTGATGTAGTAGAGTGAAGAGAAAACCCTTTCTCATCATCCACATCTTGTCTCTTTTAATAAAAAAACATACATTTCTTCTGTATTCCTGAAAGAAATTTATATTTGCTGGGAATGGGTCTTGGGGCTTATAATATTACTGCATTATTATTCTTTCTCCTGCTTGTTTTTTTCCTAACCCAAGTTAAGCTGAAATTGAATATTGCATTGTTAAGTTTCAGTCACAGAAGCCAGCTGTAATTTTCATCTTTGATGCTTGGCTGGGAAGGGGTCCCAGAATCACGACCCTTTCCCAGCACTAGTGGAGACAGTCCAGAGCCATTTTGGAAACTGGCAGTGGTATCCTATTTTGGTCCATTCAGACCACTTTATGTCAGCACCTGTAATAGTTCTGCTCCCACTATGCAGCAGTCAAATGGTGTAAACTAAGTTTAAGCAGAACCCAATTTTGTTCCTGGAACAGGCAAATTATGGAAGCAGGATGCTTCTCAAGGGGATCTCAGAAATCTCTTTAACTCTTGTTCCACTCTAGAGTCAGTTTGGTTGTATTTGTGTGTAGATTCCAAAGCAGTCTTGGAAAAAGACGTAGGCTCTGATCTCAGTATTTACCTTTTCTTAGTTCTGTGGAGTATATCTGCTGGCAAGAAATTGTAAAACATGGAGATCCCTTGGTTTCATTTATTGTCAATGTTCATGTTAACTCAGTTGTTTTAACAGATTTCAACAGCTGTGAAACCCCACCACAGAGACGTTTTTGGAATAATTATCTCCTGCTGCAGTCTAATCAGAGTAGAGATTGTGACTGGGTCAAGGCTTTGGAGTTTGTTAAGATGAGATCTATGCAATGATAAATAATGTATGTGTCTAATGTGTTGCAATAAGATGTAAAAGAAAATTAATTCCAGAGGCACTTTTTTTATTATTCTCGAATCTGTAACCTGTCGTCTTCACTGTAAGTCAAATGCCAAATTACAGCTAAAATCCTGTTCTGTAAATGAAATCCTTTAGTCATGCTAATTTTAATTTTAAATTTAATTGTTTGCATTTTACAACTCTTACTATTAGCCTGGAAGCCAGTTCTACCTTCTAAATTTTAAGACATACAAAAAACTATTTTCCTATTCTGGTACTGCAGATACAAATGATGATGTCATAGTCTTATCTCAACTGCTTCTCAGGAAGGCCATGTATAATGAACTAAGAAGGAAATAAGGGCTATTGGGAAGGCCTGTAGAAAGCAGAGGACTTGGGGCAGGAAAGATCTAGAGACCTTTGGTAGATATAGTATGTAGGCTACAAAGCCATAGAATACCAGGTTTTATCGGTGTCACGGTTTAACCCCAGCCAGCAACTAGGACCATGCAGCTGCTTGCTCACTTTCCCCACAGAGGGAAGAGGAAGAGAAACAGAAGAGTATAAGTTCAGAAAAACTCGTGGGTTGAGATAAAGACAGTTTAATAAGTAAAGCAAAAGCCTCAAACACAAGCAAAGTAAAA
The DNA here is from genome assembly GCA_002844005.1 of Limosa lapponica baueri. Classification (NCBI taxonomy): domain Eukaryota; kingdom Metazoa; phylum Chordata; class Aves; order Charadriiformes; family Scolopacidae; genus Limosa; species Limosa lapponica. The sequence goes on along the minus strand of KZ506155.1, from coordinate 117,136 downwards.
CAACGAATTCATTCACTACTTCCCATCAGCAGGCAGGTGTTGAGCTATCTCCAGGAAAGCAGGGCTCCATCACATGTAACAGTTACTCAGGAAGACAAACGTTGTAACTCTGAATGTCCCCTCCTTCCTTCTTCTTCCCCCAGCTTTACATACTGAGCATGACGTCGTATGGCATGGAATATCCCTTTGGTCAGTTGGGGTCAGCTATCCTGGCTGTTTCTCCTTCCAACTTTTTGTGCATCCCCAGCTCATTCGCTGGTGGGGCAGTGTGAGGAGCAGAAAAGGCCTTGACTGCTAAGCAACAACTAAAACCATCAGTGTGCTATCAACACTAACCTCATCCGAAATCCAAACCATATCATTATACCAACTGCTAGTAAGAAAGCCAACTCCATCCCAGCCAAAACCACCACACACATTTATTGTGTCTGACACCTGAGGACAGTAACATCCTACCAGCTTTAACACTATCTAGCTCAAGTGCTACTCTTACACCTCAGCATTTGGACCTAGTCCTGAGCTCCAAACGCTTAAGCTTTAAAATTACTTCAAGGCACTTCACCAGCCAAAAACACTAAAAGATTCACTTTTCCCCTAAATGAAATGACTTTGGAGTGAAATACGACTTTTTTTCCACAGCATGAATCAATTCTAAACAATGTTTTATTAGGGGAAAAGAAATATACCAGGTGGAGCTGCAGCAGGAATTTTAAATTGGCAAAATTAATCAAACTGCAAATTTGACAGGTCAGTAGAGTTAATATAACCAGACTTTCAGAAAGTGCCCACTAGTGAACATTGTGCAAGGATGTTGCTTTCCAAATGGAAGAAATGACCCAAACCATTTAGATACCATCTGCTACATGCTATCTCCCCTTGCACCCAAAGAGGTTACAGTACTGCATTCCATAACAAGTGACTGGACATGTACAAATGGCATAGGTTAATCTTTTGCGCTAAAAATTCACTAGCTCCAGGCAGACCTCTGTCTGGAGCAACAGCAAAAGTGGGTTTAGATGACCTTGATGTATATACCACTGAGTACAGAGACAATCATCTGAGAATATGTGTCAAAATCTAAACTACTAAAGCTAAGTGCTAGAGCTCTATGTTCAGCTGAAATTTGTTCAACATATTTGCAAACCAGCTTGGCTAATATCTAATTTTAACAGCAGAATTACTGCTAATTATTTCAGTATTCAGCAACTGAGCTTTCAGACACCCTTTTCCCATTGACGTATTTATAAAATGCATAGACCAGCTTATGAGAAGACAAGTTAGTTGGAGAGGGAAAAATAACTGGTATCATAGCACACAGCACAACTATTGATCTGGCAGCTGATAGTTTTGAATCTCTAACAGGACATTTCTAATAACCTAAATAAGCAACAGCTGAAAATACTTATCAGAGAATTGAAAACAGAGGAAGAGAAGACAAGGACAATATTCACTGAATCATTCAGAACATGAAATGAATGAAAAGCAAAGAGTGCATATTAAGTTAAATAGGAGAGATGATAGGAATCTTTTATTGAGGTGAATGTAAGAATTTCTTTTATATCTACTGTACAGTATTCTTTGAGATAATCTTCAACTTTCTAACTGCCATTAAGTTGTCCTGGGATTCAGTAGTTACTAAACTGATAAAGTGAGCAGCATAAAGTAGTGCTTTAAAACACTCACTCCCTTGGTGAGGGACATTCCAATCACAGACACAGCAAAGGAGATTATACCATTTCCTCACACAAGCAATTCAGAAAATACAGTATACTCATTTTCACTCAGGGCCAACTACATATGTCAAAAAACATGCAAGATCTTGGGTTCTTAGACTGGTCAAATTGCTCAAGCTAGGCAGGATGGAGATGTCTAAATCAAAATCTCTGATTGAAGGAAATCGTTCATGTTGATCACCCCCTACAAGAGCACTTAACTCAACATGTACATGTTCATCTTATTCTAAAGGTTTCCAGGAACCTGAACTTCTGTTTTTATGCATGTCTAAGATCACATCAGTGCCAGAATCTGGGTGCCAACCTCCCAACCAGCTGGAAGCAGGACTGGAGGCTCATTAGAGCATCATGCATGTTCCCCAAGGGACTCTGCAAAGATTTTTTTTCTCTGAAATTGTAGCTCCAGCTGCTTCCCTTTAAAATGGACCTGGAGGAGGCATTTGCCTCTAGAGGCCTGTTTTGGAAGTGGGGCACCAGGGTCTGCAGTCAGGGGTGGGAGTATTCCCCACTCTTCCTGATGATCCTGTTCAGCAAATAATTCAAAACATTTGGCTATAGTGGAGGCACAGGGAACATATCTCTGTAACACAGCGATTATTACAGTCCCATGGGATAACAGGAATTACAGAACTGATACAGTTACCTGGCAGGCTTTCCCTAGGTCCAAGTGGATTTAGAGCATCTCATGTTTCTTATTTTTGGCAAATGGCTTAATAGTACTAAAGAAATGTCACCAGGGGCTGATGTGCTCAGGGGCCAGATATTTCATCAAGGACTACCCTGTATATGGAAATCCACCCATGTCCAGGGCTCATGTGTAGAGTTACTAGCAAAATGTGGGTTTTGGAAAACATCTGGCTCACTAATCCTCTGCTACAAGTCACAATGTACAAAGGTTCTGACACTTACTGTGCAGGGACCCTGCATTTACTGTATAGTAGCCCCAAGGGCTCATTGTTTAATAGATTTGTGTATTTGCTTACATGGGTGTCTCCATTTCAACAGTGTGAATGCTCCTCTGTGTCTCCAACTTTGCATATGGAAAAGCTTCACAAAGCAAGAGCTATTCTTGGTTCTTTGGGTAAAATAATATGGACATCTCAAGAGAATTGAGATGCTAGTGGCTATAATCACAAGATAATAAATTAATATAGCCTAAGAATCAAAACTTATTTGAGGGTGATGTGCAGTCTCTTATAGATTGGAATTATGTATATTTGTACTGCATGCATTTCCAGAATTGAGCTTAAGATCTTAAAAAGACAATGTAGATGACAGCCAGAAGAAAAAAGAAAAAGAAAGCTGTGTGTTGCTGTTTTCCATATCTTTCCATATTCTATACCAATGAATTCCTTAAAACATAAATTGCAACAAAACCTCCTGCTATTCTCATTGTAGCTTGCATATGCAGTAAACTGTATACAAGTCATAAAATAGTTCTTGATTCAATGGTGTAATGTTTTGGTATTTAGAAGGGGACATTTTTCTGCGGGTAATGTTGCAGTACATTGCTACACTAAAATATGAACCACTTTTATGAGGTTACACTACAGATCATTTGGATCTTTTTGTAAAACCTCTCCTGGCAAATACTTCCTATCATATTGATTTTTGAAGAATACTTGAGATTCTCTTGCTCTCATCATGGCTTATTAACATACAGTAATTCAAAAAATACATCTATTTTTGGACATTTTTTCAATCAATATTAATTAACTCCTGGCTATGCTAGAATGATTGAGACAGAAGACAGTTGTATTTTATCTTTTTCTGGGAATCTTGCTCACAAATTTTCAACCACATATGTGTGTTTTCATGAAGAGAAAAAAAATAATCAAAAGTCTCCTGTTTTCTATGCTCAAAAATTCATAAGAAGAAGGAAAAGAAGGATGGCAAAAAAAATCATTTATGTATGTAAATGCTGTCAGTCATTCTTATGTGCATAAAAAAAAAAAAAAACAGTACAAATAGGCAAAGTGAAAGGAAGACTGGGAAACGGGAGTTTTTGCTGACTGCTTGTGAAGAGGGAACTCATTCCTCTCTGTGCCCTTAAATACTGTTGCAAGACGCTGTAATACGCGGTCCTCATTAGAAATCTACTGTCAGCAACAGCCTGAAGGCTTTTGCCCTTCAAGTTGTTGAAATGAAAACTACAGAAGACACAATATAGTCAGCCCCCTCATGTTGGGCAGTTTGGAGCACACTGGATGTGCACAACTTTTAACAGCCAAGAAAAAAGGGAAGTTTCTTAAAGAATTCACTTGTGTACAGTGTATTCACTGATCACAACTGCTACATTCATGATGAAGGAAAGACTCTTCTAAGGAATAATCTTGAAATTAAGGTTTAGACAGAAAATATAAAAGAAGCCACTAGAGATGAACTAATCCAGTACTTTGTGGTGCTCATGAATGAGTCCTTGTTTGATATGTTTTTAAGAGCCTGTAAAGAGATTTTGCAGCCACTTTCTATGACCCTAAATAGATCCCTTTCACAATGATTAGAAAGTGTTTCCTAATATTTAATTTAAATTCTTCTGTGCCAAAAGTTAATTCACTTTCCTACCTTAGGCACGTAGAAAAATAGCTTATTCTCCTCTACTATAACCTTTGACAAATCACAACACCATTATTATGATTTCCCTTTTATATCTCTCTTTCTTAGACCAAACAAAACTAATCCCTTTATGAGTTTGGTTTTGACATTCCAATATTACTTTAATTACTGGTCTGGATAACAGTCAGTCTCCTTATCAAATGCAATCATTAGTAATGGTAAGACTATTGTTTTTGTTTCACTTACATTCCCTTTTATAAAGCTTGGAAGATAAAAGTTTATTTGATGTCTAAATATTGAACAAAGAAGAGTGTTTCCAGATGGCCAGAACAGAACTGTTAAACTACCAAAAAAACTTTCTATCATATTGTCATGGATTTGTAAGAAGTCCCTTGGCATCTCCATTGCTGGTCTTAGCATCTGAAAATGTTTCCGTTTACAGATGACCTGCAGCACATGTGAAATGTTGGAGTGCCATGCTTAGAAAAAGATTTTGTTTCTCTTTTGGCATGAAAAGCAGAGAATCTGTTCATCAGTATTCTAAATATTTATTAAAGGCCCTTAAAATTAGACATATCCAACATCAAGAAATTGTTCTTTCCAGCCCCAAGGTCAAGCCTTTCTAGGGAACAACACACAGATTGAACTACCTCATTCTTCATTAAAACATGACATTGCTTACAAAAAATCCCTGGAAAAGACTCTTGCAAACTACATCCTGTAAGGTAATGGTAATAACAATAAAAAAAAAAAATAAAAAAGAAGGGAAAAAAAGACACAAACCAAACTAAACAAATCAAAATCTTTGCCTATAACTGATATTTTGCCTTAACAAGAATGTCAACCTGTCTTCTGTAGCGGGGGCTGGACTTGACCAGAGGATCAGTTCACCTTGTTATCCATCATTTAGAAATACCATACATCCTGCCAGCATGAATTTATGCTAGAGCACAATTGGCTATTGCTTCTTGTCTCTTTAATGTCTTAAAAGCAATATGAGGGATTTAAATTCAGAGTGGTTTAGAAAAATCTGTCCATTGGTCACCATTTTAAGTTTCTCATGTCTACTGAGCTTTTATTTAAAAATAAAACCAGAAATTTGATGAAGGAAAGAAGCAGACCAAGACACAAAGTTTCTGTGGACAATGTCTCTCATGAGTTGAGAGTTTTGGCAACAGTTGATTTGTAAATCACTGTTCCCTTGGATTTTTCACAGGGAATGAAAAGTTCTCAAATCACTCTGAGGATAGTGGCTCTTTGTATTTGAATGTACAGTACCTGATCCTAAAAGGAATATGATTTACTAATTGGAAAATTAAGGGTAAGAGGATGAGAATATCTGCATTCTTAGAGTGAATTAGTTCTGTGCAGAGTAACCTCCAGTGAGAAATGGTCTCCTGATAAGGAAAGGGACAGCTTATTCAGTCTTATTGTCAACCCTTGTGTTGAAGGAAGACTTTCCCTCACATTCCAAGAGTTCAAGGCCCAGGGAGAGATCATGTGCAATTATTTACTGCTACTATTCATGGGACTCTCATCTTCTTTAAAAAAAATATGAGAGATTCAAGATCAAAGTGGAGCAGAAACGCCCTCATGTCACCAATGGATTGAATTGCTATAGTCCAACATTAAAGAGATTCTCAGAGGTGGACTTAAATTGAACACATAGCACTCCCCAGTCAGAGACACTTTCTTCCACAAAAGTAATATTTACAATGCAACCAGAGATAGGGGAAGAGAAAAGATGAAACCCACCAGCCCACCCATCCCAGTCAAATAAAACTAATTCCATGGCCCAGAGAGAAGTTAGCTTCATCCTGCCAATACAGAATAGTTAGCAATAAATTTGCATCTGCATGAAAAATAACATGATCCTGTTGAATAATTTTAGGCTAATTTTCTATAGTATTCTAAATCTTAAATGGGAGAAAAAATATTTTATATTAATTCATACATGTCAGGCAACAGTAGAAGAAACCTTATGATTGTGTGAAAAAGATATTTACAATTGTTTCCATTTTGCTGTTTTAAATTAGATTTGTGAACACTTATGGATTTTTGTATTTAATAGATAACATAGATGTGGCTCCCGTTATATTATAAAGGAAAAAAAAAAGACTCTTTCTATCAGGGTTTATAACACCACTATTCACTATTTTGAGCTAGTGTTTGCTGTTACTTTAATCAGACAATGTAACTTAGTCTTTTCAGTCTATATAATGACATTCAAAATCCCAACAAACGTTAATGAAAAAACAATATACAAGCTCCAGGGAAAATATGTTTACTTTATAAGCCTTTAATAAATGCTTTTATATGCCAGCTTCTTTACTACGACAGCCTGAAGAAATTTTGCCTGTCATCTCATACACCGGGAGGTGGAAGGCTGGTCTTTTCAAAGGCTTAACTGTGTATTAGGGTCAAATTGCCTTTAAAAGCTTTCTCCAGGGTCCCGAAGAAAATCTGTTCTACTGACCAAATCAATTGGTTGACAGATATACGTATAGTGCCTTTCAAGTACAAGTTACTGGGCTTCTAGCAAGAATTCTTAGCAGAAATTTTATGCCTCGTGCTACAGAAAAAGTCAGACTACATGTTCATTATGGTGTAATCTGTACAAAAAATTTAAGAATCTGTGAGTGTACCTCAAAAATATGTTTGAGAGAAATTAAAATTATCATATAGACAACAACAAGGCAAAAATTCATAAAAAGAATATGTTTTAGGTTTGGTTTTGGCTTTGTGTTTTTTTGGGGGGAATATAGTACTTCTTTCTTTCTACAGAATAATAATTTTAAGATTAATTAATTTAAATAATTAATTTTATTTGTTTAAAATAAATAACGCCCTATCTTTCATTGGTTAAACACCAGGATTTTCAGCATTTCCTGGAAAGAAAGTGGAAAAATTGAAAATATATGATGGAGCAAAAGTCAAAAGATCCCTGGAAATTAATTGGCAGTGTGATGACTGTCAAAAATTTAAAAAAATAAAATTACAGTGTCATAAAAGATAAGTGGGGCACGAAGCATTGATGTGGATTTTCACTTTAGTTTGAAAACTAACAACAAAATTATTCAAAAATTACTTGAAATAAATTTGAACAAAATAATCTGGAAATGTATGAAACAGCAGAATTCAGTAGACAAAGCTGGTAAATTTGAAACCATGAAGTAGTTGAGTATCAGCCTATGAATACATCTAAGCTGCAAAAGACTGAATTAATGATGGAGCAGAGAGGAACCATTAAATCTAAAGGTCATAATTTTGGGTCACAAGAGAGGTGGTGTAGAATCTGTTCTAAATCTGAGTGCAAAAATATTTCCTAGTAGGTATCATGTAAAAATACAATACAGAGTTATTACAAATTAATTCAGTGATGGTCATATGGCCAACCCTGACTGAACTGTGCAAATCCAGCTGGAGTGATGCAAAGAGTCAGTGAATACCAAATCTTCACATCATCTGAATTAACTGGAAATATGCTACACTGTAAAAATAAAGGGACAGATTGGAAAAAGGAGGGCTTAAGAATAAAAATAACCTTCTATGGAGTTAGGTTGTTTACTGAAGATAACTATGAAGCTTATTGCATTTGATTGGATGGCTGCAAACAGGAATTTCCTGTAATCGATGAAAGGATTTGATTCAGGATCGTGCTTTATAAACAAATGTTCCTAAAAAGGCTGGATAAAACCCAGAATGCAGACTTGTAGACCGTCAAAAGGGGTGCAAGGATGCAGGGATGTAAGTACAATGCTTAAACTTGACTTTAGCATCGATAGGTCACTTGAGACATTGATAGTTCTGCTACTACATTGTGCTTTAAAGCCACAGTAAATTTCCCTGTAAGAAAATTGCTACATAAGTGAGCCTATCACTTCAATCCCTTCAAAACCATCAGGCAACATAGATGGAAAGAGTCTAGAAATAAATGCACAGCTGACAGAAGTCTTTAAAAAATTGATAGTAAAAGAAATTACATTTTCTATTCATCACTAAATTTTCTGGAAATCATCAATGACGTTAGATAACATAAAAAAAGAAAGAATCTTCACAGGATGCAAATGACAGCAACTAATTTTTGGAAATACAAACTTACACACTTATTTAACTTATTTTAACAAAATTTAAAAACAAAAAGTTTAACAGCTTCTACTGTTGTGTGTTCTCATCTTTATGCTGGTGTTTACCCTTTTTTCTGGGGTTCTCTCAGTTTTGACTCGTTGTTTTATTTGAATTAATGGATCCTGTGAGGCTGTGAAAAAAAGACTCTTGGCGTATTCTGTCAGAGAACACAGAGTAAAAACATAGGCAATCATAATTCCATTAAAAAAAGGTTTTGATGTCAAATCAAATAAACGAAAAAAGAAAACCAAACAAAAAAAACCAAACAAACAAACAAAAAAAAATTGTTGGAAAGAAGGAATTCAGGTCATTCAGCCTGGAACTCCTCAAAGTCAAAAGTGTTAAGACTATCCAAGAGAATACCTCTGTAGGAAAGGATTCCACGTCTAGCAGAACCTACAAAAATAGAAAAATGTTTTATTGAAACAAATGATTGACAGAGTAGTTATCAAAGGTTCATTGTGAAAATGAAAGGGTTTATTGCATGGGGTTCTGAAAAAGTCTATTGTGGATTGAAACTAATTGATATTTTCAAGATGACTTGAAAGATGGAATTAAGCATATTTTTTACATTTGCTAGTGACACCATCCTGGATGGAACTGCAAGTACATTCACCTAAAATTCAAACAGTCTTGATAACTCAGGAGACTGCCTGAAGAAGATAGCATAAGGACAGAATAAGCCTGTCCTACAAACTAGGGCAGGAGTAATAAGCTACAAAAATACAAGAAAGGGACAACTGATTAGGAAGCAGTTCTTCAGGGGTCCGTGGCTTAGAAAGGACTGAAAACTGAACCTAAATCAATCAAGTGTCGTTGTTGCAAAAAAGACAAATACCATCTAGGACCTACAGGCAGGAGTACAGTTTCCAAAGTACTGGAAGCAATACCCCAGAAGCCTCAGCTGATGGATATACTTGGCCTTAAGCATGGTAAGAATCAGTCAGACAGAGTCTGGAGAAGAGTAATGAGACAAATCTGTAGTCATGCACACAGGTTCACCCTACGGAAAAAAAAAAAAGAGACTGGCTGGCCAGAACAAGAGACAGCTGGAGGGGCATCTCAATAATTACTCAAAATTGCAAAAAGTTGCTGCAAAGAGGACAGAAACAACCTATTATTCATGTTATTGGTGAAAAATGCAAGCAGTAATCCATTTAAATTCAAACAAAAAACATTAAAATTAAACAGCAGAAAGTATTTTGATAGAAATTATAGTGAAATACTGGACTTGAGGCAGTAGGATAAGCTCTGTGGCTGGAGATCTTTAAGAACAAGTTAGACAACCGTGTCACAGTGGTCTTGGTTTGGGACAGGAAGATGAACTAAATGACCTCTCGCGGTCCCTTTCAGCACTGCGATTCTATATTTAAGGTGTTAGAAACAAAGTGATACTGCGATAAAGTGAAACTTGTCTGAAGGAATGGTCAGGGAAATCTTGAAAAGGATTATGGGAAATAAGAACTAATTAAAAAAACAGAATGGGTTTTATCCATATAAATATAAAGAAAATCTAAGAGCAGGATGGCAAGTTTTTCATCTGATGTGGAAGTAAAAAGGTCTAGTATTTTAGAAGGACCGGGCAACCACCACTGCACAATGAATAAATAAAAAAAAAAAAATCTGGGCAAAATTCATGATTAAATATAAAATAATTTTGAGAAAATATAAATTCCAGAAGTGTATCTTTAAGAATAATGAAAATAGAAACCGTATGCCACAGGATAAAGAGATATCAATAGCTACAAAATCACTTTTTCTGACCTTAATATTATGCAAGACTTCAGAATAAATTTTTGTAATGAAAAATAATTGAAAACATGCAGATAAGTTAAAAATGGGATAAAACATAATCTACATCAACCAAACAACAGATTGTCCGAGGCTTGCCTGAAACTATTTTTATAGAAAAATCTAAATATAGTATTTTTTTTTTTCCTATCTGGTCTTCAAATATAGAAAACAGATTGCAAAGCCTGACTGCGTGGGAATTAGTAAATGAATTCTAATGGGAAAAGGAAATGACTTACGGAAAATGACACCTGGTCATACTTGAGGGGGGAAATACCAATCTGGGTAGACATTACCATTCTCTACCATTATCTTTCAAAATGTTTTTCAACAACCTAAGCAGCAAGGTTAGGGTTATGCTACTGAAATGTGACAGGGTCAGCACAGAGAAGGATTGGGGTGTCATAGGGAAAGAGCAAGAAAGCCACGGCTCATGAATAGTAGAAATGGGATAAACTCAAGAGTACAACATACAGCACAATGCATTTAGAGACAATAAACATAAATTTGCGATGTAAATTAGCAGAGAATGAGATAAAGAACATCAGCCTTGTAGATAATAAAAACGGGTTCTCCCTCTCCTTTCTTTTTTATCACATCAAACAAGAATTCTGTCCTCCTAGTTCATAAACTACGCTCAGAACTGCCACTTGGTTTTCCTTTTTCTAGGAAGTCTAGCAAAATGGCTCACACTGGCACATCACTGGCCAAACAACTGGAAGAACTCAGCTTGGAAGCTGTGGAAACAGGACACAAGAGTACTGGCTCCTGTTGAATGCAAGATATCTGATACAGCACAGTATTACACTCCAGCGACTTGGCTATGTAAGTCTCCCATGCTCTTTCCATGCCCTGAGGTTTCTGACATATATATGTTCTGATTACTACACACACAGTTCAGAAAACCACGTGCCTCAGCACCCCAGTTTAATTACTGGTAATTCTTCTCAGCATGTACTCAGGTATGTTAATTTTATCACTATCTGTACAGCTTCCTTTTGTAAAGCGACATAATCATCTTCACAGCCTCACCTCTCCATCTTTATGTCTTAACATTTGGCGTGGGTGCTCAGTTGTGTCTAATTAGACCCATCTCTACAGTGAAGAGAAGGACCTGGCCAGTCCAACCAATCTTAAGAACACTGTGCTTTGTGTCCACAAGAGTGGTCCCAGTCCTGGGACATACGTGTTGTCTCTTGGGGAAAAATAATAAATCCCTGATACCATTGTAAGGTAAGACAGGCATCAAGTGAAATTCTGTGTGATCTCATTGCCTGTATTGAAGGACCAGGTGCAGAGATAGGTTATTAAGCTTATTTGTTATTATGATGCTACTGTGCCTGTGTTAGCATTTAGTTGGGATCAGGAGTGCATTTCTGTAGCTGATCTCATTACCCTCATTTACTGTGTTTGGGTTCACTTCCAGAGGCTTTCAGGGTACTATTTTCAAACAGAAGTGGGCAATACCCAACTGGTGGGTGTTCAGTCCACGGAAGCAGAGCTGAGGTGGCATGAAGTGAAGCCAGAGGAGCAGACAGGTCGAGCATGCACTGCTACTCTAGCAGCAGTGTTACTGAGTGGAGGTGCTCCACTACACACATTCTATTTTGGCTTTGAAGGGTCGTGTTGGTGCTGGCAATGGTGAGAAGTTGCACTGCAGCCTGGCACACCCCACACAGGTCAAACCCCTTGGATGACCCAGTGTGTGCAGCCCATGTTGGGGGTGTCATGGGAGCCTGCCCAGGCTCAGTGGCACAGAGATGGAGAGGGGCATCTCCTTGGGACATGACCTGCAAGCAGTGGAGTGTTAGAGTCACAGGAGGATGACTGGGATGCTGACTAGGTGCTGGCCTGAGGTTAAACTGAACAGGACGTGAGAAACTGCTGGACAAGACATGAGAAAAATATTGGGTTTAACAAATAACAATGTGAGAAGTTGACAAAAGTAACAGCAACATGAGGAATAGCTAGGTTTTTAGAAAGGTATAAGGAGGAGGTATGTGAGAAACAGACTTCATAGATAATTGGTGAGGGAATAAGGGGGAGCTTCAGGAAGCAGAGACTTGCAAGACTGCCAGTGCCCGAGACACATAGTGATACTTTGTAAGGTTGCGACCTCGTTACCTGGGTAACTATCAGAAATACTAAATATGGGTACAGATGCAGTAAAAGTGGGAACAATGGGGAAAAAGTAAACAGAGGCAGGTTGTGTATCTTGGATGGCATAAGGGTGGTAAATGGGAAGAACAGTGAGGCAAAAAAGGGACAAGAATAGATAGAAAATGCTGACAGAAAATAAAAAGAAAATTTCATTTTTCTTCTGAAGAAATAGAAGGAGATTTGTTAACTGCTTTCTGACAAAAGAAGAGGCAAAATTTTGAATATCCTTTCAAGAGCCCAGGTGAAATCTATCTGTGTAGTTCTGGTGCAATATCCTGACATTAACATTAGGAAAGGGAAAGGCTGACCCAGTGAGAATAAGTGGCAGAAGGAACCGTAGAACTGAGAGTAAATAAAAGAAAATTGCTTTCACTTCCCAAAGGATTCCAACAGCCCTGAAGCTATGCAAATCATCGTCTTCCTAACCTCAAATAATCTAAAGCTATCCTGCACCTGTCCTTGCTTAAATTGTAAAACCAATACAACCTTGCAAGAAACCACTGCATGCTATAATAAGCAAGATCATTCAACTGCAGCCCAGTAACGGAAGTAATTAAAGACTTAAGTATTCAAAAAAGATCTGTGTGCCAACTTGTTCAAATTTGGGAAAAGAGTATGAACCGGATGAGCCCCACCTTTATACACATTATGGACAACTTGTCTCAGACTTACAAACAGCTAATATATTTTTGCTGAGCATGACAAGAGCTATATCTCTCTGCAATAGCCGTGATTTACAGTGGCTAATCAGAAAGAGGAAAAAGTGTTACTGATACATCTCCTTGCTTTTTCAAAGAACCTGCTAAGGAGAGAACTCGTATCAGGATCCTAATGCAAGTGGATCCATTCCTCACCAAACCAATTCACTCAACTCTAACAGTCCAAATGGACTCTAAAGTAAGACATTAAGTTGAATTCCGATATTGTAATATTCACAAAATTGATTAATGCATGTTTTCCAGCGTTGGAGAACCTGAAATTCCCAAATGATCTGCAATAACATTTACATTTTAAATGCCTAAATTGTGGCCAGTGAACAATTTCCAGTTATTCTGGAGCCATCTGTTCAAGATAAAACCAAGCTTAACAGTCTAGCAGAGAAAACACTTAGGGGAAAAAAAAAAAAATTTTGCTTCTTATTTTAGCATTTGATCATTTCCAGATTAAGTCATTCATGAATGATGATGGTGGGGATAGAGTATAGTAGAGTAGGGCAGGATAGGAAGAATAGAATAGAGTAGAACAGAACAGAAAGAACACATGCCCTTGTCAAAATATTCAGGTTGCACAAATGAAGCCAATTAGGAACTCAACTGAAAAGATCTCCTTTCCCAGGCAGGGAAATTCTTTCCACACATATAGCTTTATGTTCTCAACAGCTAGGGAAAATGAATTTACATTTCTAAAGAAAGTAATAGCAATGATTGTAGCAAAGTATGAAAGGTCCCTTGTTTTGTGAATCATCCATATTTTTAAGTGCTCACAATTATATGTTGAAAAATCCCATCTTCTGAAATTGTGCCCTAATTTGCCCTCAACCCAAAAAGAAGTGTTTTTAGACCCTTAAGCAAAATTGGCTGAGTTTACTATAAACATTTTAAATATGTAGGCATAGCTTGCTGATGTAATTTAGTAGAATGGTTTCCACAGCAAGAAAAAAAAACTTAAACATAAAGTTTAAGGCTTGATTTTTCTGTAGCTTTTATTGAGATATATGAAAAAGGGATAGCAACAACTTGAAAAGTTATGAATTTTTAAACACGCAGTTTCATACAGGCTTCCAAGATTGCTGAAAAGAACATATGGATGATGGACTTATTGTGTCCTTTTATATCTAAAAGTAGATATATACACATTAGAAGTTTGGTTTGCCATGGGTTGTGAAGGCCTCAACATTAGTAGTAACTCCCAGTTACCACATATGAAGCATACAGATTTTTAGAGCAACTCCTTTATACCTTTTTGTTTAAAACTAATTGTGACATTTGAAGCACAACTGATACACCTGCAATGCATAAAAGAAGAGTGATAGAATCACAGCATCACAGAATAGTTAGAGTTGGAAGGGACCTTAAAGATCATCAAGTTCCAACCCCCCTGCTATGGGTAGGGTCACCTCCCACTAGACAGGTTGTTCAAAGCCCCGTCCAGCCTGGCCTTGAACACTTCCAGGGATGAGTCAGTTCTGTTAAAAGATGCTAAAAGAATCTAGGAGTGAATTTCTGTATCTACTGAAATCAATGGTAAAATTTGTATTCACTTTAGTGGCACAGGCCTTAAATTTGCCTTATTTTTACCTGCAGTTCTCTCCTCAATCTCCTCAGTCATGCAGGTTTGGAAGAGAATTGTGATTCACTGATATTCTGCAAAAAGAAAGAAGTGTTACACCTTCTGCAGTAACACCTCTAGGTGGCTTTGTTTCTAACTAGGTGAGTACAAGAGGAAGAAGAAGGACAGTAAACTGATCTTCCATGGCTTACCGGAAAGGTGGGAATTGCTGTGAATATGAGAACTCCTGTTGGATATTCACAACAGCCATGCAACCGATGTTAGGCAGCAAGCAACACTGAATAACGATGTTGCAGATACCTTTATATAAAACCCTCTATGTTTAACAATGAGGAGATTAATGCATATTAATTAATGCAGCCTCACTTACAGGCAGCACTCTGTTCTTCAGCAGCAGAAGGGGTGACGGGCAACATGACAAAGCATCGGAATGAGCTGTGCACATGCACCAATGTCTGCCTGTGGCCTGTACAACGTGAAAATGTCTTGTGTCAGTTTTTATAAGTAGATCCTTTTTCTTTCATTGTAGGCCTCCTATTTAACATAATTTTCAGTTGAATATTGTCATTGACACAAACTGGATCTCCAAAATGTTCTAGAGTGTGCACAATGCAGTTACAAATTCAAATAGTCATACTGAAGTAGAATATTTGCAACAAAACCATGAAATTAAAGAACAGGGAGGTATCTCTCATGTGACAGGCATAACACAGAGGAAGGGTCCTGCTCAAGAATTAGGGAAATGGGATTGGCCAGAGAAGATGGCTAATGAATAATAGGAAAAAGGGCAAAAACAGTGGAAACATAGAACTAGGAAATGAGTCTGCCTTTAAAATCAAGAGCTGTAATTTTTAGTAGCTGCTAGACACTTTCACTCCCTAAAATTTCTACTTTCTTTCACCCCCTAAATTTTCTACTTCGGTAGAAGTTTCAGATGGTTTGCTTTACTGATAGCTAGAAGATAATAGCTAGAAGATCTCTGGGTAATTTGCACCAGATTCCTGAGTTGTGTGTGAAGTCACTGGCGGTGACTAATGAGGTGGATGATATAGCCTGTATTCCTAGAATAGCATGAGAGCAGCAAGAAGTGGTTTAAATATGCTTGGGTCAGCAAGGTGAATCTCAACTAAATGAGTGCTGTGATGGATGAGCTAAGATGAAGGTTTCAGCAGAGGAGGTATCAGGAAACGGCAGTCATGGATAATGCCATGGTGTTCGTAATAGGATGATCAGCAGACTCAGGGAGGCAATAGGCTTCAACATATAGCTGACAACACTAGAATAAAATTTCGAGCAATCCTCCCCCATCAGAGATACACATCTGGCTCAGGTAAGGATGTCAGAGTGCAGCTGCTTTCTCAGTGACTGCTAATGCCGCTCAGTGACTCCAGACTAATGCAAGAGCCTCCAGCCATGCATTTGTCACCAAAGTTGTTCCCCGAGTCTAAACGCCAAAACAGTCTCAACCAGAGTCCCTACACAAAGGGAGCATCATTTATCAGACAGAACAGAACCTCACCAGTTGCTCATGGAGGAAACTGAGGGTCTCTCTTTAGTCTCTGCAGCATAACAAATATAGGTGATGAATTTCTGGTAGCTGCACATGGAGAACTCCTCTTGAGCTTTTGTGTCTCAGTGTACCTCCTAATTTGGTAATTTAAATGGTCAAATTACAAGCTCTTTTAAACACAGGGGATCTCATTTTATTACCACTAGAGTTATTTTGTCTCATAGGTAGCTCAGTGGATTTTGACTCGGTTTTCATTAAACTGCAAGAAGAATTGGACTTCAGTAGGTAGAAAGCAGGATAAAATCTCACTGCAGTGCTGCTTTCCCCTGCAGAATTACAGACTCAGAGTAAAAGATGTATCCCTGGCAGGGAAAAAGCAGTCTGCAATGAACATCAATTCATAAATTTGAAGGCCAAAAAAAGATTATTAAGATCATTTATGCCTTCCTGCATAGTTCAGGTTACAGAATTTCCCACAAGTGATTCCAGTGTCAATTCCAATAATTTACAGCTGAACTAGAGTACACACTCTGAGAATGATGGGAGTTTTCCCATAATGATGATGCAGTGTAGCCCAGTGTGCTCTGTAACTCTATATAGCAGCTCCCTTGCTAGAAAAGCATTGAGAAAATACAAATAAACTCACAATTTTAAAAACTTTATTTAAAATAATTTTTCAGCATTCTTCCATATCTTATTTTGAATACAGTTAGACTGAACTTGGTTTTCAAAAGCACATACCTTGTTACAGTATTCACTGACCTCTGCTTCGTGAGATGTTCATTGACAACTTGTCCAAGTACCACCTCTGACAAGTAGGAGACCTAACACATAGCTGGCACACCACAGCTGCATTTCTGAAGTGAGGATATATTGGTAATGAACAGCCTACGTGACCTGATCCTTTCTTTGGCTTCTGCTCCATATTATCCTTTTGTCAGACACAGTAATGCTGTACTTGCCATGGCTGTGCATCTAGGTACATGTGAGATGGATCTCAGGCAGTTTTCTGTGGGTGTTCAGTATATCTGCCCTTAGCTGTGTCACGGCTAGCGTGGCATCCAAGAAACTGTTTGTTTGGTGCAAGGAGCTTCCAGTCGTTCAGCTAACACTTATTAACAGATCTGCTCAAATGGAGGCTGCAAAAGGGAATTTCATCTCAAGATAATTTCAAGGTAATGAGTCTCAGTTCTCAGCTGATGCACAATTGGTTTAATTTACTGAAGTCAAGAAAGCTGCAAGAAAATCCACTGTAAGCAGATGGGGACAAAATCTTCTTCAAAAACTCCTGAAATGGCAATGCTACCTGGAAAGGGCCTATTGCCCAGTCTCTGTGGCAAAACGTCGTTCTTAGGAACATAGTTTAGTGGTGGTTTTGGCAGTGCTAGGCTGGTAGTTGGACTCGATGATCTTAAAGGTCCCTTTCAAGCTAGATGATTCGATGATTCTAAGAACATTTCTCATCTGAGGTCCAGCAAGCTGCTTCCATATGACTGGTACACCCATCGACATGCAACCACCATGGAAAATGTGCAGAAGAATGGAACCAATGGACTCCATAGTGTCTCTTCTGCCCTAGAGTAACCATGTAGCTACTGGAAGTCCACTCCTAGTTCAGTGCATAATTATTGTTATATTTCTTTTGGAAATGACTGACTTTTATCAGCTTTGATAGCTCCTCCCCTGGAAAAGGTCAGTGTCTCCCCAGGGAGGTACTGCTCACAGCCTGTGAGAGATTGCCTGGGAGTCATACCCTTTTGTCAGCTGACCTTTAAATACAATAATGTCAGTTTGTTAACAAGAAAGTTTCATTTGTTAAGGTCCTTGGTGTTAGTCTGACATGACTTGCCATTTAAAACATTTATCTGATTCTTTCCTACCCTGTGATCTCATGATAATGCTATAGTGTTAATCTTTGAGGTCACGTACTAGGCAGATGCCCTCTCTAGCCCATATTTGCAAGCTTAATATAAATATTTTCCCCTGTCATTAAACTAATTCTAAGGAATTTCAGACATAAGTTCAAAGAAATATCATGCAATTCCCAAAAGCTTTTACACTGGGGGCAAGGAATGCTCCTTCTGTTTCTCCCTGTCCCTTATTGCCAATCTTTGGGAAAGTTTTTGATTGATTTCATGGGTATCACAGAATCACAGAATCACATGGGGTTGGAAGGGACCTCTGGAGATCATCTAGGCCAACCCCCCTGCCAGAGCAGGTCTACCTAGAGAAGGTTGCACAGGAACTTGTCCAGGCGGGTTTTGAATGTCTCCAGAGAAGGAGACTCCACCACCTCCCTGGGCAGCCTATTCCAATGCTCTGCCACCCTCACAGTAAAGAAGTTCCTCCCCGTGTTCAGGTGGAACTTC
>KZ506155.1:39312-98265 GCA_002844005.1 Limosa lapponica baueri | reverse complement strand
GGCAGGATAACCTCTCTTGACCTGCTGGTCACACTCTTCTTGATGCACCCCAGGATGCCATTGGCCTTCTTGGCCACAAGGGCACACTGCTGGCTCATGGTCATCCTATTGTCCACCAGGACTCCCAGGTCTTTCTCCTCAGAGGTGCTCTCTAGCAAGTTAGCCCCCAACCTGTACTAGTGCTTGGGGTTATTTCTCCCCAGGTGCAGTACCCTACACTTGCCTTTATTGAATTTCATCCAGTTCCTTCCTGTCCAGCTCTCCAGCCTGTCCAGGTCTCGCTGTATGGCAGCACAGCCCTCCATCATGTCAACAGCTCCTCCCAGTTTTTTATCGTCAGCAAACTTGCTTAGGGTACATTCCATCCCTTCGTCCAGGTCATTGATGAATATATTGAAGAGGACTGGACCTAGTATTGACCCCTGGGGAACACCACTTGTTACAGACCTCCAACTAGATTCTGTGCCCCTAATAACAACTCTCTGAGCTCTGTCTTTCAGCCAGTTTTCAATCCACCTCACTGTCCGTTCCTCTAATCCCCACTTCCTAAGCTTATCTATGAGGATGCTGTGGGAGACTGTGTCAAAAGCCTTGCTGAAGTCAAGGTAGACAACATCCACTGCCCTCCCCTCATCTATCCAACCAGTGATGCCATCATAGAAGGCTATCGGGTTAGTCAGACATGACTTCCCCTTGGTGAATCCATGTTGACTACTTCCGATAGTTTTCTTTTCCTCCATATGCTTTGAGATGACGCCCATTTAATTTAATGACGTCTCATTAAATCAGTGCTCTGATCTGCCAAACGAATACTGTACTCATCCTCTCTGTACTAAAGGGGCAAATACTGAACATTTAATTAAAGACAACAAGAGTGCAAAAATGTTTTCCAGGTGAAAGTTTAGCTAGAGTATAGTTGGGTGAATGTGAGTCATCCAACATTGCAGCATAAATTCAGACATGGTCTTCTGGACTCCTAGGGATCTTCTAGTGCTGCCTGTATTCAGAATTACAAGCATGATATTAGACCTTTTTGTGAGCACATATGTTAGTGGCAGAAAGTAACGAATTTTCTGTTGGACTTCTTGGGGACATCATTTTACTTGTCACGCTCTTACACAAACAGGAAGTCAGGCTCTTATGGATCCTTTCCTAGGAGTTACTCAAGTAGTTTAGAGAGTACAGGCTAAATGTAAATGTAAATCTTCCCTAGAAATCTACCCTAGCTGAGTCCCTGCTGCACAGCCCTTATTCCCAGATTGCTTGTAGAGACAATCTATCAAAATGCCCAGGACACCTTTCTGCCTACCCAACAGGTTTGCTTCCAAACAAAACTGAGGAAAATGTGTACGCTGGTAACCGCCACGTGGGGACTAAGGCTGTGGGACACGATGCAGAGCACACCTGCCTCCAGTGTGGACACATTCATGGAGAAGAGAAGAAATTAGGAAGTTGTCTAGGCTGATTGAGTATTGTCATTTGAAACTCAGCTTTATCCAGACACCTCGTACGGATTGTAAAATCCCAGCCGCTCAGTCCTGCTAGTGAGAACAAGGGGAGAGGGAAAGAAGGATGTGCCGTCACAGTCTGAGAGCTGTTCAGTGTCAGAACACCGAGTAGACCAAATACAACTGAATATCCCTTAGGTCACACTGCAAAAGCCAAATTAAAATAAATAAATAAATAAAAAAAAAATTGAGCCACTGTCCAAACTAATCTGTCCAATTCAAGAGAAAATGTTCTTCCAAACTCTGATAATCACCTTGATCATGAATGTGTGATTGCTTTACACTCGCAGCATATCTAAAGACATGGATTCCCTGCAACTCACTACAGCACTGACAGATCCACGCTTATGTTCTGCCTCCAGCTGTGCCCGATAAGCAATGCTTCAGGTGAAGAAGCACACACACACAAACTTCAGATTATTTTCCTACCTCTGCTTGATATATCTTCCCCTTAATGTAATTCTGAAGTTCGCATTATCCTTTTAAGTCACAGCACTGCAGACAGCTCATGTTATGGTAATTATCTGTGATGACCCTGAAGTCCTTCTTGGAGTCTAATGTACCTATCATGCTCATTAACATAATATCTGAGTCTCCATAGTATCAAGGCATCTGAGTCAGTCACGTCAATCTGGAGAGCACAGCCTGGAGAACAGCAGAGAAGGAAAGTAGGTGAAGATTCAAGACCAAAAGCATAGGATTTTCAAATTTTAGAAGCAGATATTTAGGAGATGAAAAGGGGACTGTAAATTCTCAGCAATAAAACAAAGAAGTATTAGTGACAATGTTTCACTGGAAATACTAAAGCAGAAATCACTTGGCAAAACATAGCACAAAACTGCATTGCAGGAACAGACAGGAAATACTTTTTAAAAGAACAAATAGATTGAACAGAAGCAAATTACAATAGAACACTAGTGCCCCTGTCACATACACCACCTAAACCAGGAGTAACTTCATTGAAACCCATGCAATTCCATGTGTGTAAGAGTGCTGTAAGAGTAGAATAAAGCTCAAAGTAAGAGAAATTCGTGTGTCTTAGTAATGCTGTGTTGCAGTGGACTGTCATGTAAAAAAAATGCACATTACTCAGCATGGATTCTGTCAAATTATATATTCACTATACTCTTACAGATCTTTCCTTGGCTATTTGTCTCTTGCTTGTTAGCCATTAATTGACCTCCTTTTACAAATGACACATGCTTCCTAACATCTATAGCTTTGCAGCACTAATAGAGGAAGTATCAATCACACATGTTCTCTGTTGAATTACACATCTCCTATCTGTGACTGTATTGTGGGAACAGTCATGCTGAAACAACAGTATCTCAGGGTAGGAATCATCTCACCTCACTTTGCATGTCTGCATCTCAGGCAAACTCAGCTCTTCTTATAGCCAATTACAGGCATTTCTGTATTAGGGCATAAACGGCATCTACTTTAAGTGTAGATGAGTCATGATCTAAAAGTGCCTGTTTCTCTTTATTGGCTGCAAAGGGAGCCAGGAGTGACTAGATCAAATATAGCCTTCTACAATAGACAGCTACAGAAAGTCAGCTGAGTATCACCCCCGCACTTTATAATTTTGACAAATCACACACACATTTTAAACCTAATTTGTTCGGTGAAGCATTCTTTTAACAGAGATTTTGGCAAACAACATGCACTCTAGAAAATAGGTCTTTCTGTATAAACCTTCCCTGCCAACACACACACGGGGAAGCCTGTGCCACTGTGTCCAACTATCTCTCATTTAAACGAGCACTTTGCCACTTACCAAAGGACAGCAGTTTGAAATTGTGTATCTGCTTCCTAATTACATATTAGTCCTCTGTGGCCTGGTCTATAGTAAAGCACTTTAATGAAGAGATGGAAAGTTACAATCAATGGCTCGATGTCCAAGTGATAACTAGCGACGAGTGGCGTTCCTCAGGGGTCAGTACTGGAACCAGTGCTGTTTAACATCTTTGTCGGTGACATGGACAGTGGGATTGAGCGCACCCTCAGCAAGTTTGCTGATGACACCAAGCTGTGTAAAGCAGTCAACACACTGGAGGGAAGGGATGCCATCCAGAGAAACCTTGACATCATTGACAGGCTTGAGCGGTGGGCCCAGCCAACCTCATGAAGGCCTTCAACAAGGCCAGGTGCAAAGTTCTGCACCTGGGTTGGGCAATCCCAAGCACAAATACAGGCTGGGTGGAGAATGGATTGAGAGCAGCCCTGAAGAGAAGGACTTGGGTGTGTTGGTTATTGAGAAGCTCAATATGAGCCAGCAATGTGCGCTCACAGCCCAGAAAGCCAATGCATCCTGGGCTGCATCCCCAGCAGGTCAAGGGAGGTGATCCTGCCCCTCTACTCCACTCTCTTGAGACCCCACCTGGAGTACTGTGTCTAGCTCTGGGGCACCCAAAATAAGAATAATTGGAATAAGTTGGAATAGGGTCCATAAGGAATGGACCAGGAATAAGAGGAGGGACACAAAGATGATCAGAGCAATGGAACACCTCTCCTATGAGGACAGGCAGAGAGAGTTGGGATTGTTCAGCCTGGAGAAGAGAAGACTTCAGGGAGACCTTATAGCAGCTTTCCAGTACTTAAAGAGGGACTACAGGAAAGATGGGGAGGGACTCTTTATCAGGAAATGTAGTGATAGGATGAGGGATAACAGTTTTAAACTGAAAGAGGGTAGATTTAGACTAGCTATCACTAAGAAATTATTTACTCTGAGGGTGGTGAGACACTGGAACAGGTTGCCCGGAGAAGCTGTGGATGCCCCAGCCCTGGAGATGTTCAAGGCCAGGCTGGACGGGGCTTTGAGTAACCTGATGTAGTGGGAGGTGTCCCTGCCCATGGCAGGGCAGTTGGAAATAGATGGTCTTTAAGGTCCCTTCCAACCTGAACCATTCTATGATTCTGTGAACCTGTGTGCTCTGTTGGATATGTTGTCATATATTGCCTAGTACTCATGCAGTTAAGTGGAATCCTCGTTCACCTTGTACTCTTTTCTTCCAATGGCCACTGCAGGTACCAAACCTTCCATGATGAGCTAAAGGCACAACAGCGCAGATGCCCAGAGTCTCATATCTGTTTCAAGTCAATCTAGTACATGGTAGTTCTGGTCTACAAGCCATATAATCAGTGTAGGGCATGAAGGGCACTGGCTAGGACCACTTCTCTCTTTCCTTTTCATTCCTATCATAACAGTAACATGCTGACATCTCAAGGGCTTTGCTTACAAACAAAAAGAAAAAAAATTATATCCCAGATGATCAAGGAACAATACTAGATAGAAATTCCAGGTGGAACAGGTCACCTAGAGAGCTTGTGGAGTCTCCCTCCTTGTAGATATTAAAAAGCTATCTGGACAAGGTTCTGGGCAGCTGGCTCTAGGTGGCCCTGCTTGAGCAGGGATTTGGACAAGATGACTCCCAGAGTCCTCTTCCAAACTCAGCCATTCTGTTATTCCGTAAAAATTCCCACAAACCAGATGTTAGGAAAGTTGGTCAACAGGAAACAGAGTTGATGCATTTGCACCTGTGCCTGCAAAAGCAACTTGTAGAACAACCTTTAAATATGCAGTGAGGCAGGGTATCACTGCTGCTGCTATTAGAGATTCTTGTTCAGGTACCCAGGTAAAACCAGAGTTGTAGATTTAATCTGGCCGTATGAAGTAAATGGAATGTCATATGTCCCTCTCTATTCATGGCTCCCTTCAGTAGCTACTTCACAGCCAGGTGCCAATTTCTGCTGTACAGTTTCAAATATAACAGATCTATCCATGACACTGCATAACAGCAGCTTTCTTTTTTATTGATTTCAAGATGATTCTTACATAGCAGATGTTAGAGTTACTCTTACTTCAGTCTGCTCATAAACAGTTGTAGGAAATCATGTAGTTGTTTGCAAATTAACCAGTCTAGAGAAAAATCATGTGCAGTAATAAAATTCAAAAGATGCCAGCACACAGCAAGGCAATATTTTCAAGGTGCCGAAATCACACAAAAACGGAGGACTTTTTTTTTTTCTTTCACAAATACTATACATATGAACTAAATTGACACTCTTCACATGAAACATTTAAAAAATGCATGCCTCACCATGTTTTGGATATTTGTCCGTATTTCAGATTGGCTTAGGCTTCAAAATGACGATCTGCCAAATGAAAACCTAGATCTGAATTCCAAGCAAGGCATCTTGATGAACAAATATGTTTTTAAAATTTCAATTATTTTGCAAATAGAGGCACTGAGTCTCACTCATGATTCACCGGCTCACATGAAATACTGACTTTCCAAAGAGAAAAAAACAGTTCTGGGGTTTAGTCCTCATCTTACATCTTTAGCCTACAGTCCTAGAACCCCACAGCTGGATTGTTTGTACCACCTCACACTGATTACATTTTGTACCTTCTAGATTTGGTATTGAAAAACACTGTCTTGTCCGTTTGGTAGTATTTTTGTAATATGCCCATGCACCATCTTAGGAAAGACAGTCTGCAGATGCAGAGTTTTCAAGATAGTCTTATCTTCCTTTGGTATTTTGTCAGTTATTACAAGTTGAGAGAAACACTGAAGGAATTTGTGTTTATTGTCAATCCCAGAGAACGACATACAAAACAGCCTCATTCTATTTTCTGCATACAGATGCCTAGAATACTTTTAAAATTTTTCTTTTGGGGGGGAATACATATATAAAATTCTCATGTGACACTGGATTTTCTTGTAATTTTAAGAATTTATATGCGATGAGAAGTTGTTCTTTTAAAAAATTTTGGTTTTCTAGAAATAGACGTTCAGGACACCTTTTAAAATTCAGATGACATAAGATTGTAAATTTGTTTACCATCCCCAAAAAGCTTACATGTCATTCTTGTCATTAAAGAACAGCATATAAAGCCAAAGAAATAATTTTGTCAGTTGTTACTTTATAAACATAAACCTCATACATTTACTACAGCAGCTACTGTTACAATACTTGTTCATGCTATGTAGCTTTTGTATTCAGGAGATACAATAGGAAGTGAGGTGAGTTAGATCAGAACAGCTTTGGAAGTCACCTTTGCATTCATGGGGAGAAGAAATGAAGGGGAAGCTCAGCCAAAAGGGAAACAGTTTCCCAAATTACTCTATGACATGTCAAATGATGAGTATTTTCCCTGTGGGAAAGTGGCACACAGCAATAGTATCAGCAACATGAGGGCTTCAGAGGGAGAATTCGAGCCCTTGAGACCTAGAATGTTGAATTAGAGGAACTGAGGAAGACAGGAAAATAAATCAACAGTGCTTTCAGGGACATGTTGGAGCCATCTAATCTTCAAACAGGCATAAGCTCTACTCAAAAAGCAAAGTGAGAGCTGGAGCTGTTCATTAAGGACAGGTTCAGAAGTGCCGTAGAAGCTGGGAAAGGTCAAAAAGGATCCCAGTGACAGGTTTTCTCCATTAGATAACATCAAAGTAGCATCCTGCACTAAGGATACTCCTCTGAAATCAGGAACCCAAACTAGAAGGAGGGGAAAGGTTGGTAGGACTAGACGTAATCATCAGGAAAAAAAGATAGATGTGTTTGCTACCTTGAAGATGATTGTAAAATGACTTCCCTCTTGCTCCTCATAAATGTGGTAGGCATCATAAGGAATGTGAATCACCTGCAACACCAACAGGACAAGGCAAAAGGGAGGAGAACGCTTGTTGAGAAAATGATGGAAAAAGGAAATTACTCCAGCTCTGTTGTGAACAGAGATGGTCTGAACAGGAGAGATGAGCTGTAAGGGAATAAACCAGCTGGCATTTAAAATCAAGAAGGTTATGAGGAAGCTTTTAAAATATGTTGGTCAGAGAATTCCAGTGTCTGGGATGATACTTCAAAGAAGAAACCTGCTGGAGCCCAAAGTATAAAGGAGAGCTTCTTCTAACCCCCAACATACATGTTCCCTTTCTACCCCATACCATTGCTGTTCCTTTTGTGACTTTGGCTATGCATTTTGATTTCTTTTCCTAACTGGAGTCCTGTCCCCTGTGACTGTCCACTCTTCCACAAATAAGTAGCTGTCTTGCCCTCCCCTTTAATACAACTGATCTCCTTCCTTGCTTTCCATGCTGAGATTAGGTGCTAGTCCTGTACCTTCATGTTCCATCAGTCATCCTAAATCCTCTCTACATCAAGGTCCCACATTCCCTTTCCAACGGCTTCTGTGGGATAGGGTAGGCTATATAACGTAAAATGAACAACACAGGTTTTCTTTGATCATCTGGCATTCTGGCAAAATTCCTAAAATATTGTCAGCTGATTATGCAAATCCAGTGAAGAGGGTCCTTATTCAAGGAATACAGTAGCTATTGAACTGAATAACTTTTAAATTGAACTGTAAAACCATAAATAACCAGTGATTATTTACTCAGGTACATACATGCACAGTACATACCCATGTTTGTACATTAGATAACTACAGATAAAGAGACATTTTATAAGATGCGTATACTCCAATGTAAATGAAATATTTTTTACTTTAAAAGAAAATATAATTTAATTCTGACTCTTTAATGCCGCTTAACATCATTTACATCCAATGAAGCAATACAAATTTTCCATCACAGTTTAAACAAAATCAGGGCATGAAGAGCTAAGATTTGTTGGCTAAAAAGCTAAAACCATGGTCTATTGAAGTTGCTAAGCTAATTTTTGACAACAGTTGTGTTTCATGAAGATGCACAAGAGCATTTTTCATCTCAGTTTATTTGACTAATTTAGTTTAATGCCGAGCTGAAGGAAAGATGTGAGATTCAGAGCGTGTTGAAAAAGGAGAAAAGCTCATTTTCCAGTTTCAGTTTGTAAGTAATGAAGAGGTGTGAAATGATGAGACTTACCCAATTTAAAAAATTGAAGAACACGGTAAGCAAAAATGAACAATTGACTAGTGATGGTTAATACTTTCTCTATTAAATACATTAATTAATTTTGCATTAAATCTTGTTTTGAGGAATATTTTTCTGCAATTTCTATAGTTTTGTTTCCCCAATAAACAATATCAAAATACTAGTTTGGTTCATTTTTAAGTGTCAATTAAACTGAATTTCCATTCAAATGCAACTTCACACAGATAATAATTAAAAAGATAAATTATCCACTAAATAATGAATCCACTATTCATTGATTTCCAGTATAATAAAACTGTAAGTACTAAAATGCACAATAAATGCATGTAGTTTTATAACAGCATAGACAAATATATAGTAGACATGCATCTTTCACTGAATAAATAGCTTCATTACATTTATCAAATTATATCAGCTAATTAGAACAGACTTTATTTTGCAGAATATCTCAGGAAAAGGATAAACATTATTTAAATTAATGCATGTTGATTTAAATGATACTTAAAATCACTACAATTTAAATCACCCATCTTGGTGTATGTATTGCATATACACTCTGTTCTTATATGCAGGAAATGACAACTTGTTTGGAAAATGTTGAAATCTACTCCTGTTCCATTGTTAGCTGTTGAAGATTTACATTTGCAAGTCTGATACTATTCTATCATCTATGTTTTGAAGATGTCTGTTTGAAATTAATGTAAATTACAAGCATTGCCTGCTTAATCTGCTGGTGAAAGATACTTCTTAAGAAATCTGAGTACAAATAGCATTTCCACAGTTGTCATAGATGTGGCTAAGGCATCTAGATAGGAGTGTCACACAGGAGTGAGTACATCTGCATTTTTTAACATTTGCAAGTGACAGTGTGATTTGCAAATAATGTGAAAATAGAAGTTTCATAGTACAGCTACAGGATGTAAAATGGTGGAAAATGATGAACTACTGAACTACAACACTCAGCTGCAGAAACTTAACACTATACATGATTGTGCAGTGCCTCAAAACTCTTCATGATTGTCACCTAGATATATCAAGATGTATGATGCTGAATTTTAACATGTGGGATAAAGCCAAGGTTAATTTCTAAAAGGCATCAAGCAAAGAAATAGTGCACTTGAAAATTCACAAAATAAAGCAGGAAAGCTCACAATGGAAAACCCAGAAAAAATGGAGTTGGCATTAGTTTATTAAAAGAATTGTATTTAAAAAATCTCTTTTGATGTAATTTACCTTAGCCTCCATAATCGGTACTTGTGGAGTTGGCTACAATAGTGAAATGCAAATTTGTACAGCATAAGCAGCCAGTTCACACTGCATTAGAGGATGCTAGAGTGAGAGAGACTAATGTAGCAATCAAAAGTGCTGCACTACCTGTCAAACAAATCCAAAGAAGATATGCCACTGACAAAGTACAAGCCAAATAATTTCCCCCTGCATATTCATATTTGTCACAGGGAAAATACTTCTTTCTGAAGTACTTCTTAAGTTCAAATGTAAATATCCACATAGTATTTGGCAGGTAGCGTAACTGTAGAACAAACTGACTAATTAGTGGATATAAATACAATAGTTACATATAAGGTTAGATTGTCAGAGGACATGATTTGATTGAAATGTTTCGAGAGCCACAGGAGAGCACAGCAGTTGCTTTTAAAGCTAGATCACAAAGGATACGTACGGCAAATTATATGCAAAATTGAACATTACATTGGAATTACACATTAATTTGGAAGAATGCGGATGATTCAAAGAACAGTAAAACTTCCATGCTTTCTCTGTTGTGGCCCTTAACCAAAAAAAAAAAAACTATTTAACAGACATAACAAAAATATTTTTTCAAGGAAAAGAGAATACAAGCTGGACTAAGAAAAACAAATCGCAGAATATTCAGCTGACATAGATGTATTCAAGTAGGCATGGCCAGATGTAATTCATCCTTGGATGATTAAGGAAATGGAAAAAATAAGCTCTGATTACTGTCTTTAAGAAGCCGTGACAGGCAGATAATATCTTGAAGACTGGAAAAGGACTACTAAATTCTCTACCTCCAAACTAATGGGGAGAAAAGAGGACTCAGTTAAAAACAGATCTAATCAGCCTAGTTTCAAATCTTGAAATATACTGGAAAACTTATTAAAGGTTCAATTTGTGAATGTCCAAAAGATAATGAGATGATAAACAACAACCAACATGATTTTGAAAAGAAAATTAATATGAAACCACTCTAGTTTCATTAAATAGCTTATTAGATAAGAGCAAAAGAAAAATATGTGATATAGCATGATTTTAATAAGATTTCTGACATTATCTAGCATGACATTCCTTAATGTTAATGAAGTAAGAATAAGAAGCAATAACTCCAAGATGAGTGAATAATTGGTTAAAAATTGGATTTCAAATTGGCTTTTACCTATGGTCAGCTTTTAAAATATTATGCACAGTCCTAAATAAGTCTGATCTGGGTTTCATTCTATTCAGAAATACATATTTAAATAGGAGACTGGACATGTAATGTGCTTCTTAGCTGGCCTAGAAATTTCAAACATTCTACTGAAATCCCAGCAGATCATACTCACTGTATTTTCTATTTCTAGAAAATTAGGCACCTTTTAGATGAAATATGGCAAATTAGTTTGGACTGATCTGATTTCATAAAACAATGTTGCATTTAATCCCATTTTCCATTTATCTCCATGTCTTAATTATTCTTCTCTTCCAATTTTGTTCAAAAAGCTTTTCATTATACTTAGGTCAAACTGGCAGATATCTAGTTTTCAAGATTACATTTTTCCTTCTCAGTTATCATTACTATAATGCTGTTCTCACTGCTGAACTATGCCTAGTTTGACAGATTCAATAAAATTTCTTGCTGCCAACTTCGAAACTTTATGTACTAGTTCTTTCCAGGATTATGCAATGCACATTACTCTTTCCCTCCAGACTGAGCATAGGATCTTCACTTCCACCTAAAATGGACAGGCACATTCATCATGCATTTTCTAAAAACGGCAGGGGAGATGACGGATGCTGGTGCCAACCTTCCTTTCGAGGCCATGCTTCCTCTACCAGCCTGTGCTCTAACTTCTCCAGACATGAACTCAGCCCACACTGAGCAGTAACCAGGTTTCCTTTTGTGCAAGCAGTTTGTCAAAAAACATGTCAATGGCTTCTTGCAGGCTGAACAGCCACTGACATGCAGCTTTCTAGAAAGTGGAAGTTCAGCTGGAGGCTGTGGCCTCCAGTTCCACTCAGAACTAAGCATCTATGAGTATGCACAGACTGTCAATCCTTTGATTGCTGTGATTAATCGGGTTTCTCGTTACTACCCATTTCAGTCCAGTTTCCCATATCTTGTCTCTTTATCAGAAACGGTCTTTCTCTGTCTTATGGGTTCCCATAAGTTACTACACTGACAGTCACTTACAGTTAGTTAGAGCCAAACCTGCAGCTGGTATTTCTCTGCCTTCTACAGAAATTTTATCTTCATGGATCCTATCCTGGAGGCCTGTTGCAGACTCTTAGAATTGCCATCTCCAAAGCAATCTGAATCAGAGAAATTCTGTTTTACCTGTGTTACCACTTATTCCTCCAGTTTGTTGTATGATTAATATGCAAAACTTTCTACCACGTGTATCTTTATTCCTACCTCTCCTGAATAGTTCTTACTCTGTGTATGAGTCAGACTTCTGCCATACTTCTGACACCCCTGTAATATCCTGTTTCACTTCATTTATCAGTAACATTTTGTTTTGTTGCATTGCATTAGTGTGTGTCAGTGTCTTTTCTCTGTATATGTTCAGTCTGGTAGCTAGATAAACAATCTTTCACTGTTTATATTCCTCACACACTCAAGAACAGTGCTTTCATTTTTGTTTTCTGTTGTCCCACTTTCTTTTCTTGGAGGACTACTCCCTTTCTTCCCTTCTTCAGCTCTGTCTGATCCCAATCTCTCCTTCATTTGTAAAAATTCTTCACTTCTATTTTTTCCTTTTTTCATCTATTCTGTAATTCTGGGTTTCATTTGTACCCATCCTCCTTCTTGGGTTAGACTTCAACCCAATACGTACCCACTATTCACCCATCAATATGTACCCACCATTCACCCACCAATATGTAACCACCTATTCAGGTGGTGCTAATCTGATCAGCTCTCATGGATAACACAGCCCGTGGGTTTTTTCATCTGCTCGTCTTTGTTCTTTCTTCTCTCTGCATCATCTTCATTTATAATATACATTACTGCACTCAACTCTTTTAACACTTCCAAAATATTTTGACTTCCCTCACTTAAAATATAACTTATCGAAGATTTCCTGCCAAAACACGGTTCGTATATAATATTGAGAGTATTCTCCCTTCTAAAACCTCTGTTAGCATCTTGGAAGAAGTTTTCTTCAAGAAAAGTCATGCTGATTTTCCCAATACTTACTGTCCTCTGCTGCTTGAGCCCTGCAATCCTAGAATTAACTTCTTCTATAATTCTCAGCTTCTTGGTTAATCAAGCACAAATTTTACACTACTAAATAAAGCAAAATGAAATTTTCCTAGTTACTGATGTGCCTGATTTACTATAACTTCCCTCTCCATGCATACTAGATCATGGATTGTATTAATTCTAATGCCTAATTGTAATACAGCATATCACTAGTAATTTTTGCATGCAATTCTACAGCACTGCTAGCATACATTTTCCACTGTTGTCAGAGCCAGACAGATTTTTAATCCCCTTGCATATTTTTAACAGGAATTTATTGAAAAGCTGAAACAATATTGCATTATATGTACAGGTATAATAATTATTTTATTGTTTGTTTTCAAAGCAGCAGAAAATAATAGATCCTGTTTTCAAAGATGCTCTATGCTTTTAGGGCTGGGGACCAAAATCCCATTTAACTTATATCAAAGACCCAGTAATTTTCTGTGAGGCTTTAACAGCAAAGGTCTTGGCCCCACAATAGATGTAGGTGCTGAACATGAATTTAGGCAGGATTTAAGAGCGCAGCTTCAAATCCATTATTTTGAGAATTCTGTACTTAAATGCTGCCTAACTCTGCAATTGCCAAAGCTTCATAAGGCCTCAGGCCTCAATTTTTAAGTTCCCAAGCACACGAAGCTCTCCCATTGTTCATTTCCAGGATGACACCTTTCTTGACTAATATGACCTCTTTGCTGCCTAATACATGCCTATACACCAGATGGACCGCAAGGTTGGTAGTACTGGTCTCTGCTTGCGATCTCCATACTAAAAGGGAGATTACTTTCTCCAAGGACATACAGATAAAAAGGCCAGGTTATCGCAGCCCACTACATCTCAATTGACAGGTGCACACTCTTGGAATCTCTATTACAGATGACCATTTCCTAATTCAGAGCTTGTTACATCCCTGTATAGAAGAATCCAATGTTGGACTTTATTTTGGCAGAGAGAAATAATTGAACTTCAAGTTAAAAAACTATTGAAATAGGGCATGGTTCTTTCATATTTTGTGCAAACCACTGAAATCTGACCAAGTCATCTGGGCTAACATAAGCATTAAAAAATTATTCTAGCAGGTGAAATAAAACTTCTCCAAATTTTAAGGCTCTATTTGCCTTACCAGGCTGCTTACACTACTCTGTTCTGTCGAAACTAGAAAGTTGTACAGTCAGGAATAAATCTAGAGAAGGCAGGTTGATAGTGAGGGCTCTCACCTGGAAAGGCAAAAACCTATGAATCCACTTCACAGATCTTTAATTTTTAATCTAGTGAATGTAGGATGTCAAGTATATGAACAGTCAAGGAATACAGGCTAGATCAGGCCTGCAATAACTCACATGGGGAAACCCAGAATGATAGCACTAAATGACATGTAATACAACACCGCTAGCCAAATGAAGGAGAAAAACTGTCTTCAAACCAGAAAATGCAAGCCTTCCACAGGTTCTTCAGTCATATCTGTCTGTCGCTTTTCTTTCAGACCCAAGGCCAAGCTCATTAGCAGTGGAAGGTACCAGAATGAAACAGCTACTACCTGATCCCAGCAGCTAAAGCGGACTATTCCCAGGAGCTAGATAGTCATTTGCCATGGCATTAAAAACTGACTTGTCCCTAAAGCAGAAGGGAGTGCCAAAACAATCTGTCAGGATTTCAGCACAGCAGTTTTAGGCCTAGAGAATGGAAATACCAATGGGTTTCAGATAATTACAAACTATGTTACTCCTACTCAGCATTCAGGTGTTGAGGTCTATTTATTCCACATTGGACTGGAAGAGTAGAATGAAACATAAGCAAGTAATAAATCCTGTTGCTACTCTATGTGAGCCATTTGAGAAGAGTTCGAGAAAATAAATATTTATAGTCATCTCTGGTTTTTCAAACAGTGAAAAGAAGTGTAGAAATTAAGTCTACGGATAGTCATGCTTACTGTTGCCCGAATTATATTAGTCAACCTGCAGTCTGCGGTGTATAGAGGAATCAAGGGGAAGGTATAAGGAAGGTATATAACCTGACTGAGGGGGTTCATGAAGTGGCATGTGTATAAGTCTTGTTCAACAGCCTTGATTTCTCTCTTCCTTCTCGCCTCTTTTCTCTATCTTTTCTCCCCCCTTTTAATATCCTTCAAGAGATCATACTTTAAAACAAAGGTTTTGAGATAATAGCACTTGTAAAGTGCATGATGGCTCTTCAGGAATTCTCCAGTTTGGATCTGGTTCATGGGATGCTATTGTGCTCTCAGAGAAGGCAGAGAGCAAGTTGCAGGGGCAGAAAATGTTGCATCTTCCTGGCCCTACAAGTAACAGCAAGTTAGGCAGGAGGAATCATTGTTAACCAACTATCTGATTGCCTTCAAGGGTAGATTGGGTGAAAGAAATAATGTGATTCTCTGATATATAAGGAGAAAATACTGGATTTGTGTATAGATATTATATCAGTATTTAGTATTTAGTACTGCTGTTACTAAAATATTATGTCTATTCATGCCGTATAGGATTAAAGAAGAACTGAAGAATGGAGAGGGTTCAGGATGATTGAAGGATTGGAAAATATTGCCTGCAATTAAATCTTCAAAGTCTGAATCCATTTAGTTTAAAAAAATGGTGATTTGATTATGGGCTGTAAATTCTAATTTGGGTAACAATCTGATTGTAGCTGCCTCATCAACCTTGCAGATAAAGATAAAAGAAGATCCAGTGACTGCAAATTGAAGTAAGGAAAGTTCAGATTTAGAAATAAAAGAAGGTGAGAATTTTAAGAAGAGGGATAATTAACCACTGAGATAACCTAACAAGATTTTTGTTAGGTATATTGTTAGGTTGTTGGGGTTTGTTTGCTTTTTTTATCTTTCTTTTATAAAAGAAATACTTAATTCAAGAAAATTTATTCAGGAAAGCCTTATGGCATGCATTATTCAAGAGTTTAGAATAGATGATGATGGTGATGATAATAATAATACAGAGCTGACATCTCTTCTGAGCGGAAGCCCTAGCTTATTTAATCCACGAGTATTTTGCTACTGGCTTGATTTCATTGTTGCTTTTGATTATATTAAAAATTCTTTCACCACACCAAATTTACTGATAAAATAAGCATACACAAACCCTACCTGAAGCGAAATATGTTATTTCTGAAATAATTAAAAGGAAAGGAGGAAGCATTTGCTGAATATGATTGAAATCCTGCTATTGCTTACTGCATTTTCAGAGCAGCGTAGCCCAACTGTGCCAGGGCAACTGCCCACAGCCCAAGCTCGTGAAAGGGATCCAGTCAAGGACAGCACTCCAGGAATAAAAGGTTTGTTGGGATTTTTTTTAAGCCAAATTTCCATGCACCTGTCTACAATACACCACCACAAATGTTTAAACTGGCACAACTGAAAACACAGCTGACTCTTCCAGAATAGCATGATAAATAGTCAAATCTGGCTTTGATAGAGGGGAACGGGAACTATCAAAGCCAGCTTTACCACCAAAAGCTGCATCTCGTGTAACTATCTCCTAAAGCAGGTTACTGGACAGAAGAGGACAGTACTGGTACATTGACCCTTTGTTACCAGGGTTGTTAAGACAGTAGATTTTTTAAATGCAGTTTATTTGACATGTGCTCCTTGCGTTTTTAATGAAAGAGTGAGAACTGAAGTGCTTTTACCACAAAACAGTTTTGATGCAAACCGCAAACCAACATTACATTTGCTAATAGTTACACTTCATATTTCCATTCTCTAAAGGAAATAACGGACAGTTTAAATTGCATTCTTCTGTTTGAAGTTCAGCCTCTCCCATATCTGTACATTACACCCAGCAGTCATCATGGAGGGAGAGCAGGACTGTGTTTTCTTAGTGTTTGAGACGCAGTGAGCTGCTGACTCAGAATCACCTTGCTTGGAGATGTGCCTTCCTCACACACGAGTCTTTGCTTAGACCATTAGGGCCATTTGAAGAATATTTGATTCTCAACAATGCAGTAAAAGTTTTGAGCAATATTCCCATAGCACTTACTCTATAGTTCAAAACATCATCCATACACAGTTATATCTTTAAAAGATAATTGATTTTTAGCATACAGCCCAGAGCATTTTTTATTCCCCATATTTCATACTACATTTGTCTTTGATTTGTGCTATGGAGAAGCCCTAGTTAATGCAAAGTTCATCCAACTTTTTTTTTTTTTTTAGTATTTTTGAACTGACATGCTATTTTTAGAAAAGATTATTTATTTCCTCATCTAGCTACTATATTTTGATCTGCTGCCTCAAGCCATTTTTAATATGTCATGTCCTAAAAAAAGAAGAGAGAAACTGGAAAGGAGACACAGCTGTGTATTCTTTGTAAAGAAACTCAGTTTAAAATGCTTGTAAGCTTCCAGGTAGATAGTGTGGTAGCCAAAAGTCATCCTCGATAGCTTGTTAAGCTTTAGGTGGAGTGTCACAGCAGTTTAAGAACCTGCCAGAACAAGCAGTCCCATCATTGCTCCTGCCCCTGGTGAATTACTCCAATTACCTCATCTGTGATCACCCAAGCTTCAGGGGAGGTTTAGATTAGATGTTAGGAAGAATTACTTTACTGAGAGAGTGGTCAGGCACTGGAACAGCCTGCCCAGAGAGGTGGTGGAGTCGCCACCCTGGAGGTATTTAAGAAATGTGTAGACGTGGCACTTCAGGGCATGCTCTAGTGCCCGAGAGTGTATGGTTGGACTCGATGATCTCAAAGGTCCCTTCCAACCATGAAGATTCTGTGATTTGTATCTCAGCTGGAAGCAAGGTCAGGGTCTCAATTCAGTTGAGTTCCTCACCTTGGATTAGGTCTGGCTGGGCGACTGATGGTGCTGTCACAAGAGAATGGGAACGTGCATCTCAGAGGGAGACAGCTTTGAAAGAAGTTGTTCGAGCTGCCTGGCCAATGAATTCACAAGTCTTCCATGTGTATTAAATGTTTTTCTACTAAGAAATTAGGACTATTCAGTCCGTATGAGCTGACGCAGAACCACTATCACCTATATTACTACAAAGCACCTACTAGGTTTTATAACAGAGAGATTTAAAACCAAACTATTTTATAATGTATAGTCTTAGATTTAAAACCAAACTGCCATGGAAATTTTCTCCTATACAGGGCTGGCTTCAACAGCCCCTAACCTAGCAACTTCTCCATACACTCCCTTCTCACCAACGTGACCATGTAGCCAAATACAGTTAGAGGCCACAAGAACTCAGACTGGCCAGGTCTGCTCTGCCTGAACTTCTCTTGACCTGTCTGCAGCTCTAAGGTGTCTATGGTTAATTTGCTCTACTTTTGCTTATCTTTGTGTGGTACAACCATGGTTGCACACAGGTAGCTGTAATGAGCAGTTATTCTGTGTAGAATGAGATATTTACTACTCCAACACAACGATGTCGTGTAGAGAAATACAAGCCTGCTACAATAGCCGAGACTTTGAGAAGGGGAGAGGCAAGATGCAACATAGAAGAGTGCGAGTCTGGGACGATAAGAGATGGGGCATAGGCTGGCAATGGGGTGCCCACGGCTATAAACCACTCACCAGCAGGAAAAGCAATGCAGACCTGGAGCTGGACAAAGGTGGTTTTAATGGCAACAAAGAAAAGAAAACAGTAGTATCTAACATAAAGAGCACCGTGGATAGTAGGTTTGGGTATAACATGGAGCAATGAACAATGCGAAATGTGCAAGTGTGTGTTAGTAAACATATAAAAATGGGTAGAATAAGGAGAAAGAAAACAGAAACATCAGCATTGGATTTTTCCCAGCAAAGGAGTCTGGAGATTGACGGCTTATGGTCTTATCCTCTCCATCAGAACAAAGCTGCTGACTGTAAGTTCAGAGGAGAAATGCAAGGGTGAGCATTCCCCAAGAAAAGCACAGAAAACTAAGAACTGTGTTTTAACATTTTAATTATGTTATTACTATTATTGAGACCTTTTCTGTATAGAAGCGCTCTAATTGCATTATTACGCTCTTTTTATTGTAACAAATAGATCCAGAGTAATAATGAAACTTAAATTAGACTGTTAAGGTTTCCATTATACTAACAATAAATTTTTGGCTTTACATATATGTAGTGTGCTTCTCCTTTGCCCATAAACAAAATTTTGAGTGTAACACCACCACCTTCTCCTCAGTCACACTTGTTTATGTTTGTGAACAGCAACCGCTCTGTGAACAGGGCAGTGACCCTGGTGGTGGAATGGTGCCACATTCAAAATAACTCTGAAAGAAAACCCAGCAATCATCCAACAAAAACCACCTTTTTGTTTCTGGTTATGAGCTCCTTATCTGGTCATCCACATGCTCCACAAAAGTTATGCGTGTCATAATGAAGGGTGGTACAGGAACAGAGCGAGCAGAGATGGGCACCGCTTAAATCAACTGTCATCAATGGAACCGCAGCCAAAGGTGCTGCTCTGGCTTCAGAAGAGAGCTGAGAAAACTGAACAGCCCCAGGTGGTCCAGCAAAAGGCTGAAGATAACATGTATACAATTTAGTTATGTTATTTGTGAAACAATATCTTTGTATCTTTTTTCTTCTCAAATGAGAGACTAATGATACTGTAAACCGAAATCATTCAGTTAGATTTTGCATATGTAAAACAGCCACAAGTGACAAAGATCAAACCTGGAGGTACAAATATTGGAGACACCTATAAACCTACATAATGAGTTTTCAAATCAACATGCATATATTAAAGAGTTTAATGGCTAACAGTGACTCATTTAAAATTTCTATCCAGATTTGTTTTGTGTCAGAGACAGTTCTCAGTTTTACAGTGTTACCTATGAATCACCAAAGGGCCCATGGATAGTTATGGTCTTCCAGAATGACCGGAAATGACTGTGCCATGAGAGAAATCATGTTGCATGGCTGAGACAGGGACATGATATAGAGATATAAGGGTTATTAATGGTTTTACATATCTGGGAGGGTGAAGATACTTAAATTGCTTTGACATTGAATAACCTCTTGTCACAGGAGAAGCATTTTAAAGCATCACCAGAAAAAAAATGTGTGATTTAATGAACTTCAGATTTCCACCTTTCTACAAAATAGACTAACAAAATTTGAGATTTTTTCCTTACTTTTTGTTTAACCAGACTTTTTCAACTATTTAGAGAAATTTCTTTTGAAATTTTAAAGAAAAAAATAATTTTGAAATTGCGTCTCATATTTTTATTACATTTCTACATGAAATATTCTTGACATTTTTCAATACCTTCTCTTTGGTAAACATCCCAGAATCAGCTTTTTCAGGAGAGAAAGAACAGAGCTTTATGAACTGCATGAGCTCTCTGAACAGCTTGATTAAGTCTATTGTGACTTGAGATGAGTAAATCATTATTTTACAAATTGATGTTTACTGGTTCTGAAATACTCATAAATTTGTATCAATTAAAAATAAATAAAATTCTTTGTCAAGTTCATATAATCCCTTCCAGACTGTAATTTGCACCATCTTCTCTTTGGATTTCAGGACTTTAAATTAGCTTCTGCATCTGTTGTTCAAGATCCTCCTTGACTTTTAGAAAATATTTCTTATGCTTCTCTTAAAACCTTCGCTATACTGTTGACTGCAAAATATTCTTGACTCCAGCTAAAATAGGTAATTAAAAATCTCAGTTTATGCATGTGAAATGTCTCATCGAACGCCTTTCTTCAGTGTTGATCAGTTCTTAAAAGCTTGGGAGAATTTGGCCTTAGAGAATGTTTCTTCTCTCAGAGCAGCTCTCTCTTGGCAAAAATGAGTCGTCATCACTCATTTATCTGGTTCTGGTCCCCTTCAAAGGGTGAGTGTTACGTTTTGATTCAGAACTAGATCTCAGTACTTAGACTTCAAAATCTGCTCATTTGAAGAAGTAATTAATGCCTATGTCATAAAACAGGACATTTATTATCAGGTTTAAGATTTTTCATTAGGGGTATAGCTTGTTCCAAGGAAAAATAAAATAGTCCCTGTAGCACTGAGCAATGTAATGTCCTGAAGTTTATGTTTTTTGGCTCCTTATCCTCAGAGAAATTCTAAGTGGTTCCAATAATAAGAATTGTGTCAGCAAAGAGCCACCTAAACGTATTAGGACCCACAGGAGATAGGGGTATCTCATAAATCCCATCTGACCCCAGAGCACCTTACAAGCTCCTTACTTGCACATCTAACTCAGCTCCAACCAGAGCTACTGCCTACTTGGTACTAACAGACATGTGCCAACAGTCCCCCTTCAGTATGGAGTACCTGAATCAAAAATTGCTAGACTTGAGAGAGTCATATGCTGTCCTAGCTCTGATGTGTGTCCAAGAAATTAAGAATTGCTGGCCACTGCAAATATTGCTCTGGGCTATGTGGCACTTGGACCGAGCTGGTACAGCCATTCCTACCTTCTTTTAGAGCATGAAGGGTGAAAGTGGCTTCCCATGCTTTTGTCCTTCTGAAAAGGGCAGTCCCACTCATCTCCCCACCACAGCCACATGATCCTTCTGCAACCTTGCCCCTGAAAACCATTCACGTGTGAGCACTGAGCCCTGCAACTAGGTGATAACCCAGGAAAAATAAAGATTTTTTTTTCAGTTATGTGGGTTTATGATTGGATAAGAGCGAGGTCCAATTCCACCCACACCATGAGAGGACCCACATCTGCAAGTAGTCTGAGATGGGGAACAAATCTGCTCTACCTGTTGAAACTGTAACAGATTATATCTTTTCATTTGTGAGATTTACCAGCTCTAACTTGGCTTTCAGAGACACGGAAAGGGAAGGTTTCTCCCAGGATCAAATCTATCACATCAATAGATTGCATTCAGCAGGAGCACATTACTAAGGTGTGGTGGGGGACCCACATGCCAACTCAAGCACCTCCTCTGCAGTACCCTTCTCTGCAGCTCCCATGTGCCTGTTTGTCTTTAACTTCACTTTTTAGGGTAATCTTTCTTTCAGGGTCCTAGGCTGGAATAAATCTCAAATCTCCAAATGTATGATTTAGCTACACAGACATAATTTTTATCTTTTCTTCTAGAAGGAATGGACATTAGTAGTTGAACTCAAAAGCACTTACTTTCTTGCATGTATCTATTTATCTATCTGAAACTGCAGTCTAGAGATGCCCTTATTCCTTTCCTTAAGTCTTGACCCATCCTATCTTCAGAAGATGTTGTA
The DNA here is from genome assembly GCA_002844005.1 of Limosa lapponica baueri. Lineage (NCBI taxonomy): Eukaryota > Metazoa > Chordata > Aves > Charadriiformes > Scolopacidae > Limosa > Limosa lapponica. Next base: position 76,245 of record KZ506155.1, on the reverse strand, counting down.
ACATTTGGTAGCATCCTTGTCATGTAATATGGCACGTAACCGTTTCTTCATTTTAGATGATCATTTTAGCATGTGATTCTTTTTAGTGATTCTGCATCATTAAAGCCAGCAAACACATTCAGAAACAGAAACTCTACAAATTGAAAATTCCTTTCAAGCATAATTTTATCATTTGGGGAAGTAATGTTTTAGTATATGTAAGGTTTCACAACTGCCCAGCTGAGATATTGATTAAAATGTGTCTGGTTTAAGTATACAATTATTGATTTGGCATCCCTGGATCATAGAAAAGTAGTACAGGTCCTACCCTGAGACATTGTATTTAAATTCCCTACAGGGTCAGGCAGCATATAAGGCTGGAAGTAGCAGTTATTAAAATGATAATTGAGATATTTACACATGAGTGTAATGTCTCAGTACCATATGAATAAGAATACTTATTTCCTTTTGCACTGAAGACCAATAAACTGTAATCATTCTAAGAAAGTTCCTAAGCATTTTCAATGATCACATGTGAATACTGTTAACTGTAGTTTGTCTTTCAGTGAAAGGATAATCTTACTTTTACAAGTTTTAAGACAAGATTATGAGCCATGATTAGATATCTATGAACTAACATTTTAAAATCTACCTCCTTTAATCTGCTCAACATAATGAAAATATTTCCATTTCTGCTGAAAACCGTTTCAGCAACTTTTAAACCAGACTCTGATAATGGTCATTTTATGTCACTACTAAAATATGGGTTTAATATGGTACATTCTTCAGAAGCCAAAACCTGCATTCAAGTATTTTCATCACTTCTGTAAGTGCTATGGATGGCTACTAATACTTAAAGCTATCAATAAACCGACTAATTTTAATGATACAGCTTATAGGCTATAAATTAGGCTCTTCTTCAAGCGTCTAATCAAATCAAATGCTAAAAGAGTAGCTGGATTTGCATTTCCTGAATCCCTTTAATGTTATGATAAAGTAATTTGGAACGATTATGATATTAAATACTATTTTACACTTCTGTACCTCTTTGTATACAAACACTGCAGTGCACTGCAGAAAAAAAATTGTTACACTTGGAAATAACCCATTGTTGCCCATCATTACTCATCATTATTGGAGAAACTTCAGTCATATAGGTAATAAGATCAATTGTGTCTGTCTAAAATCAGATACGTGAACTATACTTTTCAAATATGATTTCTAAGTCCATGTAAAGGTGAGGTTTAATTCTCAAGGCTGCAGAACAACCTTCGCTCAAGTTATACTTTTTTCAATTCCTCAGAGGAATCAAGGTGAAAAGTGTGAACATTTTCACCTAAGTGACATGCTGAAGATCAGCAGGAAATATAATGGCATTGATAGTACAAACCAGATCTTCCCGATTCCGTTTTTGCCATCAGCTATCATGAACTATAACAGGTACTGCGTTCATTTTTTCAATGTTACTTTTTCAGAATGTATTGTCATGCTTTTTAAGGCTTCTCATCCAAGAATGTTTTTTATCTGGAATCATAATAGTTGCTAACTTGTTTTTATGAATTTGTTTTTATCCTTCTTTTAAAATAGATTTTCAGATCTTGAAAATACATCTTTTCTCAACAAATTGTAAACCTCAGTGTATGCACAAAGCCAGTTTGTTTCCTTTGTAACTGCCCTTTTAGCAAAGAAAAGATAATTGATATTAACATTGAATCACTCACTTTGCAGAACTACTTTAAAAAGCCCTGAGAGCCATAATGGTAACTTTATGTTCTGATCATTAACATCAATTACTGTTCAATTGACCACAGAAAATAAGAATCTTGACACACCTTCATGCAGAAGATAAGAGCATCTCTCAACATATTATTCATAGGTATAGTGTCCATTTTATTATGATCCCTGGAATTTGATGCAGTGACAAAGAATGGACCATTGACTGCAATAGTAACACTTCCTATATCATGATTCTCTTCACCAATTTGCCACCAAAGGTAAATAATCTAGATTGGGATAGGTTCATTTGCAACAGTAGCACATGCATTGTGCTTTGACTTTTGAGCTGTTCACAAGCAATGGCATAAGAGCCACATTTTGCTGTTTTTGAGTAGCTTCTAGCTTGTGTGGAAGAATTGTTGCTAATTTTTTACCTGATGTTTCTTCTTTGCACAGTACAGAACAAAATCCAAAGCCCATGGGAGTTATTTTTTTCTTTAACTTCCCATTATCAGTAATGAACATTAACAAATCTCTTGTCTGGGTTATTAAAAGAAAGTCGGGAGCTACATAACCATGGAAACACAACTTCCAACCCCCTCAAGCACATGACTATTCCGAGACATGACAGGCGAAGCCCTGGCAGCAGGAGGGCCTGATACAGTGGGTTTGCTGGCAATCTAGGCTTTAAATTTTGTTCAAACTTATATTCAGTGGAGTTATCATCATGGAATTTAGCTTTTTTAAGGGAAAACCCCAAACATTTAAAAGGACAAAGCAGTTCTTCCATTAACTGGAATGAGCTTTAAGTATTTTTTGCACTCCTGTTTATTTGTGTGTTATGACAGCACCCTAGGACCTAACCATGGACCTGTTTTGTTTTAGGCATTTGGAAAAACACACAGTGAGACTTGGTTCTGAGGAGCTTATACTACTTACAAATAAAATAGACAAAGTAAGTGGACAGAAAAAAGGGCCTCATTTGACCACGTCTTTAAACACATACTATCAATCACACCACCAAAAAATCAAGTTGCTTTACAGAGTCAAAGCCTAACTGATCCTACGGATATACAGAAAAACTGTGCTGGAGTCAAAAGTTGAATCTACGTTTCCCATGTACCACTGTTGCCTCAGCAACAAAACCCTACCATCTTCCTAAAAGAGACATGCATCTCGTATTCTGCTGGTCAGGTGCTGTTCACAAGAACAGATTTCACTACAAATCTAAAAACTGCCACTATCACACTTTTTTCACTCCTCCATAAGGGAAGACTACAACCAAAAATCTTCACAAATGTTTCAGAAACAGCTGTTACCTTTGCATGCCAGGTACTCAGGATGGTGACAGAAAAGGTGTTGAAATAACGTGTTATTTCAACACTTCCTCTGTTGTTAAACCTGCCATTTCAACATTTTTCTCCTTGGGAAGTTCAGCTTTCACCAGGCATTATTATTCCTGACAGGCCATGCTGCGAAAGGCTGTTTCCAGAATTCAGGCATCTTTGATACACAGAACTAGAGAGAGAATCTTGTTTAGGAATAGCTTCAAGGATTTTTGTTCCTATTGAAGCTATTCCTAATATACTTAACCCAGCAAAATTAGCCTTGCATTCAAAGTGCTCCCTACTCCCAGCACATCTCAAGCTTTGGGAGGGACTACACCATGTGGCCCTGCTGCTGGGGACACCGACTGGAGCTGCCCAGTGCATGCCCACTGCTTGGGAAGGCAGGGCCTCCAGAGGCAAGCCCGGGCCACAGCACAGCCATTCAGTGGCACCATCAGAAACCCTCCTCTTTTTTTTTCCTTCTAAACACACCTTTAGCATTGTTTCCAAGAACAGATTGCACAGTATGCATATTTTTTATCAAATAATTTTCAAAGACACATGCAAATTTCCTCCTTGGAGAAAGAAAAGAACTGCACATGATGGCAGATAGTCAAGTTGCTTACAGCACTTTCAAAAGGCTTTAGCAGTACAGTGGTGAGAGCTATACACAAACCAGAGCAGAATATTGACACCATTGTTTTAAACAGAAACATCCCAGCAGTACGCAACCACTCCTGCATGAGAGCTCCCAGCAGGCTTCGGCAGAGGAGGTGATTTTGAGGATTGGGAGATACCATTTCCCAAACCCTACCTCCTTTCTGTGCTGTCAGGAGAGAAATGCTGAGATTCAACTTGGTGGCTGCATGACTGTCTCATCATCAGGGTTCTGTAAGGGAATGTCCTCCTTAAAATCTGGTTAAGGCTTTGCTTCCTGGGATGTACATATGTGTATGAGCTTGCTGGTCACGTCACTTCTGAGAAGAATCCCACTGGCCCATGGAAGTTCCTAACATAAGTATTATCTCACTAATACACTTGGCTCTGGGAGTGGTCCATGATGCCTAAAATATCTGCCTCAGATTTCTGCTGCTGAAAACCTGCAGAGGGACAGTCACCTGGCCTAAAGTGAAGTGCCCAGGCAGAGTACAAGAAATCAGTAAGAAATGTCAATGTTGTCCACCCACTTGTCATCCACACTACTCAGCCCTCTTCTAAGGACAAGAACTTAATAGACCAGGGCTGCTGCTCTGTGTCTTTTGCATTTTAGTCCAGCAATTAAAGCAGTGACCCAAGAAGTGAGAATCCTCAGTCCACAGCACTGAATATTATTCCAGGAGCACAGGCAGTGTTTTGCATCAGCTTGCTTTGTCCCCCTCCTGTTAAAGCCAAGCCACTGACAGTCAAGAAAGCAGGACCTAAATGTCTAGAAGGAGACCAGGCAAACAGCAACTTGCTCTTCCTGTTTGAATAGATCTGCTGAAAACAGGAATTCTGTTTATATAACAGAATCTGACTTCAGCCCCATAAGTATAACAAAACAAAAAGTTTAAATGACAGCCCTGTGGCAGATCTAACCCAGTGTGAGTTGCTCAGGTACCTGTGAGCTTCCCCACTGCTGCAGACAGGCTTGCTCCAGTGTCAGTGCTAGCAGGACACACCATTCCCACGTCAGCCAGCTGAAGAAATGCCCTGGACACACCAGTTGGAGTGCAAGAACACTTTCCTCTCGTAAGATTAAAATGTCAGATTCAAACAAATATAGTCGTAGCATTGTTAGGAGTCCCGTCCAAAATGAGCAGATATAACGACATCCATCTGCAGGAATACTGTGCCAGGTACCGAAAGGTTTCTGCTCACCACCATTACTGAGAGGCTGAGCGCAATGAGAGGGAGGAGAGCAGGAGCACTGTGGTCCCAGGTGTTATGCATCAGGCCCTGGAAACACAGCTTCAGATGTGCAACAGCAATTTTCTAAAGTGCCACCACATCTGTTAACTATAACACATTCAATGCCATTTTTTTTTAACCCCAGCAGCTGACTGATGCCATTTCAGCAGAGTTTTATTGTTCTACCTCATCTTAAAATGCCTGCTGGGTCCTCACGTACTACATTTGCTGAACTATTTAGAGGTTGATGAAGGAAGTTTGTCCTCTCTATTCTACAAAGCAGCCACCTTGTTTTTACTTTATGATGCTCTATAAGCCTTTTACTCCTGTTGCCTATTAATGATAAGCCAGGTAAATACCCATTCTTTAATTAAGTTCATCCCAGCAAGCAGTAACAGAAAGCTGCTGGAGTTATTATAAGAATACTGTATTTTTGCACAACAGAAATGAAACGGGAAATACCCAGTAATGTAACTTCAAAGCTCCCTGAAACAGATGCACAAAATCCAAGTTCTTGGTGGACAACTCTTAATTATTAACCTGTTTTGCAAAATAAAAATTTGCTAGGGGGGATCATCACTACTAGTTGCAGCGCTGACCATTTTAATGTTGGAACTTTCTCTGGGAATTTTGCCAGAGGTGGGTGGCCATCTGGCTACAAAGAACTCTCAAACAGGATATGGGATCTCGTCTCACTCCTGCTACTCTGTGCAACTGAACAGCTACACTTAGGCATCCAGGGAATATTTAGGCTAAACAGAAGGACGTGTTACGGTTATAAGCACCTACAGGGGCAGTATTCTAGGTTGCTGTTGATTTTACATGTCCTTAATCTAAATTTAGGCAAGAATAAATTTCATTAAAACTGAGGCTTAAAGGAGAAAAACTCACTACAAAGATTATTTTCTTTATATTCATAGCCTTATTGTCTGGATAGGAACAACAGCTATCAGAGAATTTACCCTCTGAAAAAAAGAACTGCAGGAAAACCTCTCTCTCAGTCATGCTCCTTTCTCTCCACAGCCATGTTATGTACATTTTCAGTTGTGAACTCTAACTACCTGTGTATTTTGGCATGATCCTTGAAATAACCTATTCACTTAGTAGACCTCACATTTATGTCACTTCAACTTTAGCCAGATCATTAGGGTCACAGTGCTGACAGAGCTTGACTTACCCAGTATTGTTATACGTTTGGCATCAACAAAGTCTGAATTCAGAAATCTTATAATCTCAAAAGTAATTTATTTACATGCATGCCTACTCATATTTCCATCATACTAATTAATAAAGCTAGACATCTCAGAAGACTAATTGGTTTCTATTTATAAAAGCAATGTTTATGTGTCTTAATACATATATTAACTTATCTATATATAACAAAATATTTGTTTCTTCTTGAATCAGCCTGTTGGCACCTGTTTAACTGTGTCTTCATTCTGAGTGATGATGTTTTTCTACTGTGTGGGAGTTACTAATAAATGGTAATATATCCAGTAGCTGACCATCACACAGGCAGAGATTCTAGACCCAGAGAGGTTCTTCCTTCTCCATTTTTATTTCCTGTGCATCATAGGACTACAAAAGACGTTAAAAAAAAGAGTGCCAAACAGCAGGACACATATGAGTCCCCAGACGAAAACAGATGCAATCATTGCCATCCTTCTCTGCTTCTGTGCAGGGCAAACGATGTTCCTGTCACTCTCAATGGGAGTGCTGGGTTCTGTTGTTCATTACGGACAGAGCAGTCTCCAGAAGAACCAAGCAAACCTTACTGGGGTCTTGCTGGTCACAGTGAGGTACCCAAACCTCCATCAATCTCACGGTGGACATGACTATGTTTACAGCATGTTAAAAGCACCCTAACTTAAAGACATTTCCAAGAGGCAGAACTTTAGATTGATTTCTAATGATGAGCAAAAATTAGAAAGTATGTAATACATTCCTTTTATTCAAGTCATTAGTCACATAGATGTCTGTGTCATTCCCATGGAGACCCTCAGTGTCAAAGGGGAGGAAGAAAACGCAATACTGGATCTGGAGGAGCAAATGAAATGCTGGGTGTGAAAAATTATCTCTGTATTGAAGTCTACTGCTCCTCCACTTCTAAATGTAGCTGGGGAGGTGACATGCTATAGCTCTCCATATAAATTCAGCCAGCTGAAGAGCACTTCATCAGCCAGGAGATGGTTATGAGTATGGGAATAGTGAGAGCTGGCAGCCCAGATCCTTTTCCTGTGGCTAGGACCATGGCATCATGCTACACCAGAGGAAGATAATGTTATTAGCAGATGCCTTACTTTGTTATCTACAGATGTGGATCAAGGCCCTGATTGTGTTTGGTATGTGATGAATACACAAAGATTAAAAACATAAAAAAAACCACTTTCAGAACATGCTTATGCTTAACAGATACCCAGGCAAATAGACAGAAGAAGTACTTTTCCTCCCTTGAAATATTGGCTATGTGTTCATTTAATTACCATGTAATCATTTTTAATGGGAATTAGAAATTTGGTTCTATTTCTAATCCACTGAAATAATTTCTGCTACCACTGATCTAAGCAAATAGAAGAACCAAACCCCAAACATGTACTGCCAATTGGTGTCTATTTTTTAGCATTTTTTCTGCTCAAACACAACTAGTTGCTCCACGTACAAAAATTTTATGACCGTGAGATAATTTTTGTCATCTCTGCACCAGGTCTTTACTATGATATATATATTCTTCATAGTATTTAGTAACAAATACTCAATTATCAGCCTCCAAAGGTTCTTACAGTATGTCCTGCCAATAACAATTAAGTTGATATTGACTTCTGAATAAGTGAATATCTAGATTTATTGACCCAAGAGTTAAATATTAACTGAGGAGATGCCAAGGTCAATACTCTCCTAGAGCAACAATAAATCTTGACATTCTTCACAATAAAAAGATGCACCTAATCCCATGTGTACTGAAATCTGTTGCCTAGGTCCCCAATCTGTGTGCTAGACAAATAAAGGATATTCGTGACAGAGGGAAACCTCTGTTACAGGTGAGAAAAAAAGAAGGAAAGGCACAGCCAGCCATCCCAGAGCCTATTTTCCACGATGATCTTTAAAGAAACTGCCCTTTGTTCTAACATATGCCAGTAAAGGTTTCAATCTGTAACCCGAACAACATGGAGAGAACAGTTGGGTGCATGCCTCAGCTGCAGAGGTTACTCTTCCAGATCCATATGCTCAGACTATGACTCTTCATCCAAATTTAGGTGAAGCCCCACAGAGAAATAGATTTCTATTTTATGCCAATGAGCTGGGTAACCTATCTCAGCCTCATTTAGGGATCACCTGAAGTATTTGAAATTTCCTATTATGAACATTTATCAGAATATATGAGTGTATAAGAGAATAGTTGAAAATGGAATTAGATAAGAGAGAGATTTCTGATGCAAAGGTCTCCACCTTCTTTTCAATTTAAAAAAAAAAAAAAGTAACAGTTTCAAGGAATCCACTAACCAATAAAAACTCAATGTTCATACCTGATCCATTATTGCATTTGCTTTGCAGACAGTCAGAAAATATTGAAGTTGACCGAAGTTAGATGCTAGCATTTATATTTCAATCATCTGAATTATCTGCATGTGTAGTCTCGGTAGGGGTTTATTTTTCCCCAGCTGTAGCTCTTTCAAACTCAATAGGATTTATTCTGTTGCGAAACAGCATTCAAGTCACACCAAGAAATGCAATTTAGGGCCTGAGTGACTCACTCAGGTCACTCAGCAGATCAGAAGGCAGGACAGGATCCAAACCAGCTTCATTTCCAGTCTCATGGACGGAATACTTACCCACCACACTGTTTAAGGTAAGTGTTAAAAAATAATCTGTGAAATTATAAAGCGTCCAGTAAAAGACTTTACTATAAATTAAGTTTAACTCTTACCCAAGGTGAGAATTAGAAGGCTGTACTTCATTTTGTTAGGTCAAAACAGCATTAAAGCAGCTGCTGGCTTAGTTACTGTTATGAGATCAAAGCGATCAACACAACTCCACTGTGAGAAGCAAAGTCATGAACGTATTTTAATTTGATTGATTAAGCATGGTAAATAGATGCTTCCACAGATAAACTGATTGTACCATGTTAAACATCAGGCTCAAAGAGAGTGGCAAAATGATTCTACGCATAACTTGTGCTTGAGGAGCAAACGACCTGTGGAAAATCCTGACCCAATTAACTTTGGTGCATAAACCGAAAGCAATGTGTTTTGTATGGATGTAAGGATGAATAATGCAAAGACAGAAGGATAAATATTGCAAGTTAGAATGTCAGGGTGGGAAATGACATTCCGAGAACTGGAAATATACATTCAAAGAGCTGTGTGTACATATTAGTTACTTGCACAGGACCGATTAGACACAATGAAAATTCTTTTCATTTTTCACACACATATAGCTTGTACAAGACATTACAGGATTCAACTTATCATTAATAAGATTTTTTTTTTGTATGTGTGTGCGTTAATCTGTTATTTCTCCATATAGTTTCTTTGGAATAAGGTTTATGGAATAAATTCAGATAAAGTTTTTGACCGGGGGAAGTTTAGAACCTGTATGTCAAAGTGCATGATCCAGTATCAGTTAAAGGAATTTTCAAATACTTATTTGTACTGCTGCATTTTCTCCTGTGTATGTGCAATGTTAAGAATCCATCTCATCATATATTTTTACACTGTTTGACACTAACCATGGGGAAAAAAAGCAAGTAATTTTTTTCTTATTTGCTCATTCTAGCTTCTGATATTTAAATGCAAATCACCTACAGTTAGCAGGATTGTTATTCTTATCTCCTGAACCTTGTCTTCCTTGTCTCTCTCATTTGTTCTGCTTTAATACATGTGAACTGTCTTTTTTAATTCCTCCAGGGAAGTTCCCACAGGTCTGTTCTAAAAGGCACAGTGGTAAATGTTCTCTTCTTTCAGCTGGGAGAGCCACTCATTTACATTTCAATTCTCATGCTGCTGAAAATTGTGAAAAATAATCAGAAGATTTGTTTATATATCACTGTTTCTCTAAAGTTCAAACCATTATAATAAGAAAATCCTATCCAGTATTCATAGAGAAAAATGTCAAACAGAAAATATGGATATATCAGGTATGCAGGTGACTGACTCTCAAACAACATTGTACTATGGGAAGGGGACAAAAGCAAATTTTTAGTTAAATATTTCAGATAATTTAGAAGATGAACAGCAGGCAAAGGTCTCTTATTCACAGCTCTTTTTTGTGTGTGTGCTAAAATCCAAAATTGTAAGACTGTGACTGAGCAGAAAGATAGTGCAGAGAAAATTGTTTGGCTCATTTTTTGACTTAGAAGTGTATTGCTGTAACTGAATTCCAATTTCCAGCTAAGAAGATTTTATTGAAAACTGACATTTCTGAACACTTTCAAGATGGAAAATAAACTAGCAATAACATGCACAAGGGAATGAGCCTGACGGTAGATTCTTATGAGTATGCCCAGATTGCTTTATAAAAAGTTTAAGAAAACTGCATGCAAACTGAAAGGATGATTCTTCTTATTGCATGAAACACAAATTTAGGGAATAAATACTGGTCTTTAATTATTTGTTGCTGTTTTTATTCTTTTAATTGAATATAGTGTTGGGGAAAATGCTGAATCAGCAAACCTTTCTACACCCAGAAAAAGGAAAACAGCCATAAAGCAGCTTTTCGTGCACAGCCCCATAAACACCTTTCTGCTGTGACCTAAGGGAACAGACCTCAACAGACCTGCCTGCTCAGGTTTTGGGTAGCGTGATGTGGCTTTCCATAAGGTGGCCCTGCTTGAGCAGGTTGGTTGGATCAGGTGACCTCCAGAGGTCCCTTCCAACCTCAACCATTCTGTGATTCTCTGAAGGTGGCTAAATGTGTCGGTAACTTTGTGAGAAGGGTACTTGGCCACTGTAAATTTCTCTGAGCCCATTAGGCTTTGTTCTTATGGATCACAAAACTGTCAAGAGGCAGTAACAAATCTGACTCCCTCATGACCTGTCAGGTTCAAACCTCAGGACAAGGAAGACGTTTAAGCGCATGAGTAGCTTCAATATATAAGCAATGCCATTGAATCAAGGCTACAAGGGTTTTACTTATTTCTTTAATAGCGCTATCTATATGCTTAAAATGATGCATCTGCATTTGTGTTTTGCCCCAGGCCTCAGCCTTGTCCTGAGATTGCTCCATCCTCACCCCCAGCCCCAGCAGAAGCTGCTGCAGCTCTGCATGGACACTGGCCATTCAGGGGGCAGTGAAGTACCAGGGCTGAGTACCCCTCACTTCTTCCAATTGTATTTTTAGACTGTTTCCTTTGTTTCAACACTTATCATTGCTTAAACTGCAACACCTTCCTAAAAAGGTGTTCCCTTCACTGTAATGCTCCAAGTCCCCTCTGGACAGCTTCATTCTCCACTGCTACTGCAGTCTTATGGCACATAAAGCCACAGAAATCCTTGCAGCTAAGCAGAGTGGTGACCTCTGGATTCTGAAACAGGTTTTTTTTGTATTATCAGCTTGTGTGGACTTAGTCTTTGTAAGGCCAACATTTCTGCCTATGGCCAGGATAAATCCTCAAATGCTATTTAAAATCCTTCCATCAGCTTCTTTCTCCTGTAAGTTCAGGGATAAACACTTCAGCCTGGTTCCTCTAACAAACACAACATTTTCTTTAACACTGAAAAAGGAAATTTGAGAGTGTATTACCACTTCATCTTTGTGTAGAGATTAATAACTCAGTGCTAGGATTAACTAGAGAGCCAAGGGTGGTGTCACCTTCTCCCCAGTGGGAGCAGCCCGTCCTTGCTGAGCTTTTCCTGTGACACAGGGATACCCCATCCACACACAACTTGGCTCAGTTCAGCCTGGGAAAAACAGTCCAGGAACAAACTGTAGTTGTTATACCTTAATTCTGCCTCTTATGTCAGTAGTAAGACCTGGAAGTTCCTTTGTAGTCTGTAGTCTGGAAAGGTTGATATAAACCTGGTCCCCTGGGGCCAGGTTTTTCTCACTTTTTTTTTTCCTGTTTTAAAACCAGAGTATCTTCACTGAATCCTGTAACATTGTATCTGAATTGCAAATGAAGTAACTCAGAAAAAAATTGTCCTTACTTTCAGTCGCAGTGGAAGAGTTGCCAGTTAATCCCTCTTTCATAGAATAAAGTTATACTTTAGGTATTAATTTTTCTCTCAGTTGAACAAATATATTTTGAAAAAATAAATACTAAACAACCCAAAATCTAATATTTTTCCAGTCCTTGACCAATTGCTAATTTATTCATTACATAATGCAGAGCTGGGTAGCACAGAAACGATTATTTCACTATTTCTCTGAGGAAAAATGGGTTATGAAGCATGCTGGGCATTCTTTAGCTAGGGAAGAGGTCCTCAACTGGGCTTGGATAAAACTAGAATCTGACAATCAAAAGACAATGCTTCATAAAATTTCTATTTTTTTTTTCCACAGAAAAATACTTAGAAGGGATTTATAACCTTCACTTTCCTAAATTGCCCCAAATCCAACTGCATGAATTTTTTTTAATAATGTGAAGCAGGCAAAAAGCCAGAAATTTAACACCTCCACCTCAGGTTTTGTTTTAGTGCTAATCTATTTTCCCAGGAATTTGTTCAGATGTTGTAGCAATTGGCAACAGTACAAAACACGTAAATGGATGGGTCAGAGTGCTTATCGGCCATGTTCAGGTTCTAGATGACCTTTTCTCAGTGCCAATGATGTTGACTTTAATCCTATTAGATATTTCTGTTGTGCTGCATTGGTAATAGGTCATTGCTGAACTGTATGGACAGTTTGCGTGGGAGAAAGGTTTCCTGTCTGTTTTCATTATATTTATTATAGATAGATGGGCAGTGATTGTCTTCAGATCAGATTTAAGTTTCAGATGAGGCTTCAAAGTTCAGACCTAAGTTATATAGGTTTGGTTTTGATGTTGGCCAAATTCTGCAGGGTTACCTTGTAAGATCTCTGCCATCCCAAACCAGTAAAATTTTGCTCTCATGTTTTTCCTATGTCTAAATTAGAACCAGAAGAATTGAGATTTTAGTTTGGAATTGTCCTAAGTGTGACTCCGTAGGAATAGATGAAAATTTGAATATACACATTTCAAGGTTCTCGGAATTAAAATATCACTTTTTGTTTTTCAACCATCTTTAAATCCAAATCATTTGCTGTCCATTTCCAATTTCTTCTTGGGCCCCATAAGCATATTTTTTAGAGCCCATTATCATTCAAGCACTTGACATTTACTTGTTTTCTTCAGTGATCTAAAACACGGATTACATTTCCATTCATATGTTAATATTGTGCCAGTTTCTTTGAAGATCAGTTCTAATCTTTCATCCTCTTCGGTCCTTGTGTGAGCTTTCCATGAGATAATAAATGCCTGGCTAGTCAAGTACATATTAAAATACAATACTAATAAAAGTGAACTATTGAACTGAAATATGCAACTTTCAGATGTCTTATTCTTTTCATTTTTTTCTCTGCAGTGCCCTTTCCTGGTCACACACTATCAATTTAGCTACTAGGCTCAAGAATATTAGGGTTCACTGACTATATATTGCAAACCAGCCATTTCTAAGAACACAAATGTATGAGTCAATTTGTTCAAAAAGCAAGGAAGGTTAGCGCATCCCTTCTGAAAATTGGCTTAAGAGCGTAATTTCATTTAGATAGAAAAAGAATACAGTATATTGTTCTAAAGACAAATGTTTTCACAGCATTTTAATACATGACAAGCATAAACTATTGTGTCTTTTTTATGGAAACAATGTCTTTTGAGAACTCCAAAGAGGAGGATGACTTAAAAAGATATTTTGCAACCTCTATTCTTTCTATGAATGAAAAGATGAAGTGTAACGATAATCTAAAGAAATACTACTAAAGAGTTTATTGGGATCAAATCTCTTTATTGGGATCAAATCTCTTTATTGGGATCAAATCTCTTTATTGGGATCAATACTAGGTCAAGTTACCAGTACTGTTACCGTTACGTCAGAATGATGCTGTATTCCCATAGCAGCAGAGCACACATTTTATGGCCACTATACTTTATAGGGACCTGTCAACAGTTTAAGAATAGAGGACATAACAGCAGCTCATTCCTAAGAGCAAATTCTGTTGGGGAAGCAAAGCCTACATAAGAAATACAGGATGAAATGAACACAAGAAAGAGTGATCAAATTCCTACTTTGTTATGCTTTCAACTTTAACTAGAAGCCCAGACACCCAGAGACATTTTTACTATATCTTAACTAATTCCTGTCAAGAATATTCACAAACCAGTTATTTCAAAATGAAGGCTTCATTGTTTCAGTGCTTCTCTCGCTTTACTTCGGGCTAACTGCTTCACAGAATCTTGGCTATAATTTCATGATATTCAGAAAATGTTACACTCTGACCTTGAAATGAAATGGTCAAGTGAAAGGAAAGCCAGAATTTTATATTATTAAAACTATAATTTTTAAAGTCCCAAATAATAGCAAAATAATCCATTGTGACAAATCTGGGTTTACTTGCCTTTGATATTTGTCATTCTTTCTTCTAGTCTTCTTCCAAAAGGAAATAGAAATCAGAAAGAAATGAAGAATGCTCGTATGTTGAAGTACTAATCTTATTAAGTTTTGCCAGTCAGAGCTCATATTTTCTTAACTTTCCATAATGCCATTCATCTGAATTAATCAACTCACATACAGAATGTAGTTTGTGTTTTAAAAAGGGCTTTTTTCCCCTCGTGAGATACAGCTAAGAAATTGGCAATTGAAAACAGACACAGGATGTCTTAGTGGCATGAAGTCGGCTGCCTCAACAAACAAGTCAGACTGACACAACAATTAGGCAAGACTCTCAAAGCAGTTGCTGTATCAGATACTCCCCTTATTAACCAAATTGAAACATTTGATTTACATAATTAATGTAATTCTTCTTGCCACCTGAATAACATGACAAACAATTTTTAAAAAGCCTTAAAAATATATTACCCTGAAGTGGTGACTCTCCAGACTAACACAGGTCAAGGTCCACTGAGCTGAGGTGAAATACAGGTAAGCAGCAATTGGCAGGTGATTCTAGTTGGCTTTATATGCATTTCTTCCACTGTTTCTTGATAAAAACATCACAGGAGTCTGTACAAGGTTTTGTCAGTAGTTTTCTATATATTTTTTTTTACAGCTATAGAAAAATACATATTTTTTTTGCCTGCTACAATGCACATCTCTGCTGAGGAATTTAGCTGCAGAACCTAATTGCTATATTGTGTTCTCCATCACTCCTATGATACTCCAGGGAAGTAAGAATGAGAAATTTATAACTGCAAAAGGAATCTTTTCACCCCTTTGGGCAGCTACATCTTGAAATACTTTTAAATGGAACTTCAAGCATTATTACTTTAGCAGACAGTCATCTTTATTCTAACCACATCTGGTACTCACCCATCAATTGCCAGTCCACCCAAGAACAGTAGCTCTTTTTCACTTCAAAAGAATTCAAAATGAAATAGTTAAGAGTGGTATCATTAGGTCTTTATTACATCTCAGAGTTAATGATTCAAAATGATACTGAGCTAACTGAAAACATTTTAATTCTGCCAGACCCATGAGACCTGGGCTTGATCTCATACCAAAATACATCAGAATTAATTTGGGTGAACTCAGCAAGTCCATTGACTCCAGTTGTGTTAGCAACTCAGGAATTTAGTGTTGTATTTCTGAAGACAGCTCCAAACTGAGTTTCATTTTCTGTGCACTTCCCTCATGCCACAACTCTTCCTGCAGTGGATCTATTGTGTGCAAATGGTAGAGTCACTCTGGTTCTCAGGTCTTATAGGTAGTTAAAATACCTTTCCTGTTCAGCACCTGTGAAACCATAACATAGTGACTCAAAAAGAGAATGGGAAAAATGCTAATTGATCAGCAGAGAAGAATTCATGGTTTCATGCTACTATAATTTTTTTATGTGTTTTGGTTCAAGTCTTTGCCATAGCAAAATCACTTCCTAAATACAGAGTATGCATTTTGTTCTTGAACCCATGACATATTGCTCCTGTTCACTGGACTCCACAGACTCCCGGAGCGCATCCACTCTCCAAGATACTGTCCAGCATTCTTCACCAAACCTTCCAAAAAGGTTATGGATCATCTTAGGCTTCAAAGAGACACTGACACTTACTTCTTCTAGTTCTGACCATTTTTTCTACCTCATCCTTCCAGATTATTAGTCTGAGTTGCCCATTCGACTCTTCAGTTCAGATTAATCTCACCTATTTTTAGACACATAATATAAGCAAGAGTAGAATACTTGTCCTCAGTTCTTGTAAAATCAATGAAGAAAAACAAGCAACTCCCAAGAGCCATTCATGGCTTGGGTGGGTTGAGTCTCCCCAGAGGTGCCCATCATTCTCCTCTGGCTGAAGAAAGATGCTACAACAATTGTACATCTCATGGAGGCTTCTGAGAAAGGTGTGTAAAGTTATCTGCAACTGCTCCAGACACGCAGTCTCACACCCTTCACTGACGTCAGTTTGCATGGGGACAATAAAATAGGGCCCTGAGTCCTTGAGAGGGTTTTTGGTATTATTGTAACACTATTTGTGCTGCTTTTGGCACACTTTTCTGCATACCACTTTTCCATTACCTCCCGTTTGTAGATTAAAAGACAAGCGAGCCCGATGCGTAATATTATATAATCAGAGCAGTAACTAGTCTCAGGAAAGCAGATGGGATTCTTTATTTTGTTCACAAGCATTTTACTTCAAATTTCATATCAGTATTGTCACAAAGTTTTAAGATCTTTTTCCTAATGGCTTCTTAGTGGAATAAGAATTATACTCTAATAGACAGAGCTCTTTCCCAAAGCAACCAAAATGGCCATATTAAAATTTCTCACTTGAACTCTCTGTGAGGTGAGGAATAGCTTGGAGTAAAGGAGCCACACACTGTGCAGTGCCAGCAAAAATCTTTTTATCTCATCCATTCCAGATGCAGGATGTTGACAAGGACTGTCTGCATGTTGGTGGTGGCCAACAAACCTACACACAGAGAATTGTGCTAGTACCTAGCTGAGTCTGGGAAACAAGGATGAGAGAGAATAGGAGGAAATGCCTGCATCATAGAGCAATACTGGTGCGGTTTTGAAGGCTGAAGGAAAAGAATAACCTACACCATATCCCCCAGAACCATCCACTTCACCATTCCCCCAGCTGAGCTGAGGTGGAGAATGTAAAGCAGGAATTCATACCAGAAATGGATGTTACTGTAATATGATCAGTTGGAGACCAAACTCCTGGAACTGATGTCAAACCCATGTGTTCAGATGCTGCAAGTCACAAGAGTCACAATACTGACCCCAGGTAAAAAACAATTCCTCTTTAATCCACACGTTTTTAATTTTCTGGACAGCCTCTCTCTCTCCCTTTCCATTCCTGTAGTCACTGAGTGTACTTAGTTAAATTTGTCTGTTCTTTCTGCCATTATCATTAGGAAAGACTCTTTTTTATTATCTTTCACTTGACATCATTGTATCCCCAATCAACAATCCCACCTACATACATTCTGTGAAGCCCTGCAATGCCTTCAGACACCAATCATGTTTACATGCGCTGCATCTTTTCTCTCCTACTAATAAAGTGCTGTCACCCAACAGGTTTTTGTATCCCATCTGGCATGAATGTAACACACAAACTAATTAACCTGAGTCTGTTGATAACAGCTATTCTTCAGAATTATTTAGAACGTGATTTAACATTGTGCTTTATACTAAAGTTGAGTGGTTACACTCTCCTGGCAATACCTCATGGGGTAATATATACCTCTGGGGTTAGAACTGAGGGGTAAAAGAAGAGGCCAAAGGACTTCAAATATTCTCAAAGTCCTCCTGGTGCATTAGAAACACTCAGTTTAGCATGTCATACTGTGAGCAGGAAATGAAAGGCAAATAGCAAGATAAAAGGGCTCTGCAATTAAAATGCCAGGGGTATAACCTTTCCAACAACAAAGCAAACAGATTCTTGCTTAACACTACACTTCCATAATCATAATATTAGCATGTTAATTATCTCTCCACTGTATACATAGTAGGTCACTGGAGGTAGGGCACTGGACATCCAGTGATTTTACTCTGTCCTGAGGAGAAAAATTACACAAATGACCATCATGGGTAAAGGTGGGATCACAATTCAAGTTTGGGACCCCAAAAGTGTGCCAGGAAAGACCATTGTTCACTATGCAAAGATCTAAGATAAGACATATAAAGCTTGTATTGATTGTGTTAAAAAGAATGAGGAGCAGTGATTTCAGAATTAGTTTTGAAAATTAGCGACAGGGATTCCATTGTTAACTTCTCTCTCAAACATATGAACATATATGTGAACATTAATCTAAGCATTTTAGGCTCCATTCCCAAATTTGTCACTGACTCAATGCGCGCCTATGAGAAAATAATTTCACATTTTCTCCCCTGTACCTCAGCTTCCCTTTTCTATCAGTGGAAACTTCTAATATAATAATTTTAAAATTCTTACAGAGAAAAATGTTTTCAGGCTTAATATATTAAGATAAATAAATTGTACAAAGATGTTTGAAAAAAACAGACTGCATAAATGCTGAAAGATTTATCATAAAGAACAATTACAGCAAACACACTTTGAGTATTAAGTCTAAAATGTTTATAAGTATATAAATCTTCAGAGCAAATCCTTTGAACAAAGCTGTTCCTTTCATAAGAAAGTTCTATGCAAGAAAAAGAATAAGATTAAACACTGTTTATGTATATACTGCACCATACTAATGTAGCTGCATTGGCTAAAAGCAGTAATAACATCACATTAATTACTCTAAAGTGCTAAATTACACTGCAAATACCAAAGGTCTCTTAGCTCTAGCTGAGCTAAGACAATTCCTTCTCAGTTTAAAATCTGTTGTTTTATGATACACTTTTTGCACTCAATATATATTGTGTTCATATGTGTGTTAAATGAAAACCAAGAAAGAAGACATGATTACTATCTCTAAATAGCTGAGGTGCATAAATAGCAAGGATGAAGACACGTCACAAGGTAATAACAAGAAGATACAAACAGAAGAGTTCAGGCTGAATATGAGGAAAAAAATGTCTTAATGATAAGGCCTATTGGATTGTGGAATAGTCTTTAAAAGAAAATAATAGAAACCCCATCTCCAGGGATAGGTATAAGCCTACCGGAAAAAAAATGAAATAAAGTGTTGCAAGAAACAATCCTGATGTGACTTAAGATGAAGCAGATTATTGTAATTGGTTTTGTTCCTCTTTAATACCTGTGATTCACAATGGACAAAGACAAAAAGAAAACTCACCGCACAAGCGTTCCAGACTTGCAGTGACAGAACCAATTCCACAGATTAACATTTGGAAGACCTATTGGTCATTCCACAAAAGCATTTATTATTCAGAATATATATTGATAATAACTGATTATTCATATTTAAGGTTTGAAGTCTCTGTTCCTTCCCTTCATTTGTGCTGGGCTACATTTAACAAAAAATACAGTCAACAAAACAATGGAGTCTCTGATATTTATCTCTATAGATCTTGTCAAGACATGATCACTATGGAAATTATGTTGTCAATGAAGTCCAATTTCCCTTGGACTTTTATCTTTATTGCCATGGATACTTTCATCCTTATAATCGCAAACATACAGAATAAATAGAAAAATGTGTTTTATGATATTATGACTTCTGGAAAACAATACTGAAATTGTAGTCTTCCTCTAAATTGAGGCCCTTGAGATGAAGAAATACAGTAATATTTTCCCTTGGTAGAAGAGGACATTCAACTCTAGGACAATGAAAAAATTAGCAGCCATAAATTTAGTCTCCAGAAATTTTAAGGTCACAGATGCTAAAAGAATTTTAGTTCAAGCAGCCTCTTCTTTCTTTCTCAAATCTGTATTCTAGTTGTAAGATAAACACTTCAGAGAGGAACCTCTGAAGATTCCTCCACCTTCCAAGTCTTCTGCACTTCAGCATACAGCGACTTCAAAGAACCAGTGACCAACCTTGAAAATCTTGAACTTTTGTTCTAGAAAGAAGATGGCAATGTTTAACAGAGCATAGTGCACATGTATCTTCAGGCCATCATCCACGCCACAGACTCTGTGACACCCTGAAGACCACAGCAATTCCTGAGATTTCTCCATCAATGCCTATGACTCAAGTGTAGAACCAGATGAAATATTTTAGCTAACCTACATTATGATTATGCATACCATTCTGTCTTATTGTTGAATAACTATGTATACTGTTGTTCTCTCCAGGAATACAAAATCTGGCCCATACCTGAAGCTGGGGCAAATAAGGTGTCATGGCTCTCAGTGATGAGGATATTTTGATACAAAATGGACAAGCAGTTCAAACATGAGGTTTGAGATCTCCGAACCTGTCTTGCTAAAAAACTGAAATACATGGCAGAGGCAAGCCAGTCTTGTCTGCTCTCTGCAGCTGAACTCTTGATCATGCCTGTAGCTTAATTTCATCTGCTTTTATTTATACTCTGCTGCCATAGCAATTTAGTTCTACATTCTGATTCCTTTCAAAATGGTAAGGATAAACAGAACAGAGACTTCTTAAAAAAAAATTCTCAACTCACTTCTCTACTTAACATGACACATTGCATTTTAGCATGCAATACATATTTTCACCTGTGATTCCTGGTTCTCAGGAATATATACATATATACATATTCACATATATTCTCCATCACAACTTCAAGTACATAAGAACCAACAGTTCTGTTACTTCTGGCTGCTCTGTTTCTCATCCCTCATTTTCACTAGCAAGAGAGAAACACTGTGAGCAGTAGAGGGCTAGTTATTGTAGATAAGTACCTCATATGCCCCTTTTTCTCTGAACAAGTACATTGTATTCCAAGTTCTCACTCAGCATCCCTGGTGAATTTTCAGGGTAGGTAGTAGCCCATGTGTTGCCTGCTTCTGAGTTTGGGACACACTGACTAACAGCCATGCATGCTGATCAACCAACTTGCAGGTATATTTGCCTTTCCCATAGCAGAGGGCAGTAATTTACTCCTTCTCTACTTGGCTGCAAATTTTAATGACCAGCTGGTTCATTATGGGGGTAGAGGGAGACAGACAGATGGGAGAAGAGGCAGAAAATCCACTATCACTGTTGCAGTTGCTACCGATTGTATGTGCTGAATTAACTTCAGTCTCTTAATCTATTGAAAATGGCTCACAATGGTATCTACAGATTTCTGAAACTATGAAATGAGAAATTATTTCACTTTCTATGGTCAGTTATATTTTCTAAATATCAAATGCTATAGATACCTGAGATAATGATGAGAAACATTTTTCTATTTGCTGATACTTCCAATTATAATGTAGGATTTAGGATCATTAAAACTTGCTCATATGTAGATGGCAAAAAACTGAGACAAAACCTGGTAAGATCTTTTTTTCAGAGAAATTCTGGGAAGCACCTAAAACCAGAATTACAAGCCATGTAAATCCACTGCTTTGGCTAAAGCTTTAAAGAATCCAAAGAATGTTATAATTTGCACACTCTGAGATTTATGCCAGCATGTAGCTAAAACCCTAAGCTGGAGCTACCTTTGGAGAAAAGTAAAATCATCTAAGAAAAATGAATAATCCTGAAGTATCTTTTTCTCTAGAGTTTGAAGAGAAGTGACTCTTGAGCTGTTATAAATATGATCTTTAAGGGATATGATTCCCAAATAGAGGTGATATTTATGTTACATTTAGCTGTCTAAAGTCAGGTATCCAGCCTAAGCTGGTCATCTAGATTCACTTTGTACATGGAGGGAGGTCAGCATTCATGTCATCCTCCACTATTCATCTAAAAGAGGAATGAAATAGCCCTTCAAGATGTCTACCATTTTCTGCAGTTCTTTTAGAACAAACAGCTAACTTTTAAGTTTCTGAAGTTGACTAGATGACTCCTAACCAGGTTGAGTGGGTTGCTGCGCACAACGAAAGATTTACAGACAGCTACAATGAGGCACATACTAAAAAATCAGGTGAACTATGGGCATTTTTGTTACTGAGGGGTCACCATGTGCTATTGGAAGGGAAGAGGAACCAAGGTGCAGAGGCAGTGAAGGGCTTGGCCACCTCAGCATGGCAAAGGCAAAACATGGGCATTCAATGCAAAACAATGTAAATTTGAAAGCAACAGAAGAGCTGAACGGAGTCCAGGACTTGCACTTCAGGCTTGCCTCGTTATTGTACCTTACATTCTGCAAACACTGGGCCTATCTTGAACCACCACCAGTCTGCTGAGGACCTCAGCACCTGGCTTCCAGTGTGTCACACTGTGACCAAGATAGGAGCTTCTGTTTTATTCCCTGGAAAACTTGAACTCAACAATCTCCTCAGACCACACCAACACACAATAGAAGGTTGTCCCCTTCAAAACAAAAAGAAAAAACGTACCAGAGTTGGCAAAATCTTTTTAACTTTCCCCTCCTCCCTGTTTATTTACTATTCTAATAGACAAACCACTCACCTTTGAAAGCAGCAAATGAAAGTTCATTTTCTCCCCCTACTTGAGAGAAGCCTTGAATGGCAAAACATATGTTTTGCCAGTCATCTATGCAAGGACAGATTTTATCAACAGACTTTAAACCATCTATTATTAAGTATCTATTATTTTAAAGTAGCTATTAAACTAACACCATCTTTAATAGCATCCATACAGTCCTAATGAACTGTATTTTCTCACTGGGTGTGTAACATGTCCTTTGGCTCTATAACAGAAGTTTCAGGAGTCTCATTCCCACTTGCACTTGGATTTACCATGAAAGTTTCTAAATGGAAATTCAGAATACTTGTAAAATGTTTCTGAATCTCAGAATTAGTGTTATACATCCACTGTATAAGATGACACTGATGCAAAATACAGGACAATGCAGAATCTTAAGTCCTCAGATCTCTATGTTAATTTTTTAGTCTGTGGATTAATGTTTCCCCCACAGTTTTTAAGTTTTCAGAAGCCAGTAGCATTTTCGATCTGCAGGAGGCTATGAATAATAATATGCATTAATAAGGTAGCAGAAGACACAAGTTCCTGCTGATTGCATATCCAAGATTGTTGTTAATGACTACATTACTTGCTAAAAATGTAAACACATTCCTGCTTGGAGACATCCAAGATATGCCAGTTGCCTAGTTGCTGAAGAATATTAACATTTCAGCAAAGCAATGCTCAACTGTGCTGTCACTTTCAAGGGATGAATTTCACAAGTAATGTTTTTTTTGAAAGGATATCAAAAACATTTGAAAGTAAGAAACATTTTCAAATGAAGTGTAAGGATTTTATTCCCTTCATTGTCCACACTATTATAGTTTCTAGCATCAAGTCCAACACTAAAATGCCCAAGTAATGAAGAAAACCTTCAGATATAAAATATAAATTGTATTTATTAAACTAAAATTCACCTTTTAGTGCTACAATTTAAAAGACCGACATTTCTGTAACCAGCAGCTTAGTTTGAGAATCTTATGTGCCTGGTTAGAACTAGTATTCATCCCATATCCCTGAGGTGGATCCTCATACCTCCAACTTATGCCAACAGGCTGAGTCTTTCCCGTTGACTTCAGTCTTGCTTTTCCCATGAGGCTGGATTGTAAAAGGATTAGGCTGCTTCCATGAAGATTCTGCTTTAGGTATATGAGCCCCAAAGGAGTTTATTTTTGGAATATAGGAAATTTAAGTAGGCTATTGCATTAATAGGTTTATAGAAAGTTCTGCAACATACAACAATATATTTCATATTTAGCTTTCTAGATAAATAAAAAGCTATAGAATTCTGGGATCCACCTAACAGAGCCTGACTTACAATTTTATCTGGGAAATGACTTATTACTAGTTATACAATATACGGCTTCCTGAGCTGCATTGAGAGAAAGTGCAGGCTCCAACTGTAGACACACAAATACAATACAGCATTGTTTGGAGACTACCATAGAGAGCCAAATAAGGGCATCCAAATGAGAGTTAGGCTCCCAAAAGCTTCCACAAAAAATAAGAAGCAACCAGTTGTGAGCTATTCCAATAAACAGTTTCATAAGGGACTGGCAGAGTGGGGTACCCAGTTAAGCACTGTCTGGCTGCTGTATGACTCACTAAGAAAGTTCAGGTAATGGTTGCTCACAGGGTAAGCATTTTCTGACCAGAGATGCCAACTGCCATAGCTACTACCATGAAATAAGCCCCTCTGTGACAACTATTCCAGAGTAACTTCTCTATGTGAACATCCATTTTCAGACTTTACTCCTCCAGAATAATGTTCATAATGATAAATTACTTCAAAAGAAATTAAGCTATAGTTGATCTGCCAGAATAATTATACTTACCAGTTTACGCTTTAGTGACAAGGCTGAAGAAGACAGTGGGGAAGCCTCAAAGAACCACACCATGTCCTGGGCATGGGTACAGGACCTTTTTCTGAAGGTTATTTTCCTTCTGGCTAATATATATTGCTCTTGGACAAGGACCTACCTAGATGCAGACACCACACCGAACAGAGATAGATTATCCACACACAAGCACCCCATTTGTACTGATTAACGTTTCAGCTGAACTGGGAGTAGGCACATGCTATTGGATTATGTACCATATTTCCTCATGCATCAAACATTAGGAATGCCCATTTTAAGCATTAGTATTGTAAAATATAGATGGCAAAGCCTAGGTTGGGTGTAAGACATCTTTGGCAGTGGCTCAATTTCTCCATCTGATCACTGGCACCTGAGAAACACACAATTCACAATCATTATTTGCTATTCATATTTTATCATGCCTGCCAGTTTATAAAGTGCTAATGCAATTTGTACTTACATGTATAAGCAACATTATATAGCATTTGTTTATAACGTAGTTAAATTTTACTTTGCACATGGACAATGTTACTCTGCATATCTGAAAACAAGGTACAAAGCAAGCAGTGTGTAAAAACAGTGAGCACAATGTAAATTAGGAAATTTTAGAAATACCAGTGCAGCATTTGAGCATAGTAAAGGCAGCTATTCTTCAAGATATATACCTTGCTTTTGTCAGAACAGCAGTGTTTGCAATGCTTGCAGAAAGTTACTCTTGCTCTTGATGTTGCTAAGAACCATGTCTTTATCACAACTTCACAACATTTGGCATTTTTCCTAAATCCTCAGAAATGTTGGGGGTTTTTTCTTCTTTCTTTTTTTTTCAATGGAAATTTCCTACTCCTTACAATGTTACTGGAAAGTTTGGAAATGCACGGGCCCAGAAAAGAGACTCAAAAGAATGTCAAAAGAGTCCCCAAACCTATCATTATTTTTAATACCCAGATTTTTGACGTGTATCCTACTTGTAGATTTGTAGTACTGGCTTTACTTGTAAACTATAGCAATTTATTATTTAGCTAGTTATGTTTTCATATTTGGATACCTATATTATTGCATAATTTTAGTCCTACTTAAGGACATAAAGAGCCTAAACTTTAAAAAAATATGAAGTAAATCTGGGTAAAAAACAGGTTTCCCGTTTGCAGACTTATTTTTCCAGAACTGTGATTTTGGTTTGAAACAAATGAAGGAGTAAATTAGTACAAACTTTATGCCAAACCAGCAGCTCCCTAGACATGGCAGCTGGTCAGTGAAACCAATACCCTTGTTAACTTTGCTGTGAAGAGAAAGAACAGTAATTTTGCTGCTGAGAAGTTGCCGGGGGCTACCTGCCTCCCTGGCACAAGGGCAGACCTTCCAATGGACTCCTCTGGGGACAGCATCCATGGTCCCCTAGACTTCCCCTAGGAATTTTTTTATAATTTGACAAAGCATTCAATAACACAAAACTTACAGGTTTTGATAATTGCTGGACCAGACTAGACACAAAGCTCTGGGAAGCTGTAAGAATAATGACTTTTTTTTTTTTTTTTTTTAATTAATGACATTGTTGTATTCATCTTCAAGGGAATAATGGCAAAAGTCAATGTATTTCTAGTATGGTAATAGCCTTTAACTGCAAAGTGATCCTTTGGACAGAAACAGAAAAAGCAAAGTATATTCTAGAATCTGATAATATAGCAAAGTTTTGGGGACATCATCTGTACATAGGTCTGAAAATAGTGGTATTTCTTTTCAATATTCTCTCTCAACAGAGCAAATAAGTATTAGCGTTGGGTGAGCAGATTGAAAATCTGAGCCCTTCCAAAACCAGCACTGGTTTAATCTTCAGTATCAGTATCAGACTCTCCATAAAGAGAAGGCACAACAACAGGACAACATATTTAATCAGAAAGATGAGCCATGAGAGAGAGAGAACTGCTCATTTATCCCAATAATCATCCTATGCATTTCTTTCCTCATCTGACATTTCACACTGCCTTTCCTCTAAAATGTTCTCCTTTTGAGGATCTCATCAGGAGTTGTTTTGGGTACAGTTTCCCAGAGCTGACTATGCACATTGCCGGGTGTCCCTGCTGCTCTACTGGGATACTGCCCTTCTCTGGAAACCTGCAGAAAGAAGGATGGAAATAGGACCAGCTGAGACACCTCCCTCAGGCTGAGACAGCTGGATTTGCTTTATTGGGTGGGTGAAACCTATATGTTACTGGCAGTTAGTAACTGGCATTGGAAAGGATATAATGGGCATGAAGAGCTAGCTGGAGCTGAATGGCTCCTATTTGGAAAGGGAAATAAAGTATGTGGAAGCTGGAATGTAGAAACAGTAGTAAAAACTTGTCTGTACTAAACATTCAATGAATAACGACATGACTAAAAAAAGAATAGTTTTAGATGCTTACAAAATGCAGCTTCAAGCATTACAGCTTCCAGAGTGCGGGGTCCCACTCCGCTCCTACTCCTTGAGCAGTCATTAAGTCTGACTAGCAGGACAGGAGGGGCAACGGCAGAGAAAACCCTTCCCAATGCACAAAGCAAGGAAACTGAGAAGACTTTTCTATCCCTTTCATCTTGATTCATCTGTTCTCACTGTTCCTGTAGCATAGGCATGGAACAAGCAACCCTGAATTTAAGGTTAGACTTCTTAACATGGATAGTTTCTCATGGTGGGCACTGCAAAGAACTAGCACATGTCTCATGGAAGACATATACATTAGAATGAATAAATATCTGTGATGTGCTTGTATGAACAGGGAAAAGCAGTGGTCCACTGGTCCCATAAGAATGGGAGAAGGTCATCTTTAAGAAACCAGGTAAACCCTGTGTTAAGGCACTAGATTGGGAAACAGTAGATGTGGTTTCCACTCCCATCTCTGCCTATGGTCCTCCTGCCTGAATCTGAACAGGTCTCTAAGTCTTTCTCTGCTTCAGTCCGTAATGGGGTAATAACATTTTCCTGACTCACTGTGGGACACTGTTATCCAGATATTGCGCTGATGGGTGCAATTGAACAATCTACCATATATTAAAAAGAAAATATGTTCAGATGGATGGTGACTTTATCACTGGAAAATGTCAAGTGAATGAGGTGCACTCATTTTTTTATAGGTTCCTTGTAAGTGCTTTGTTATAATAAGAAATAAACTGCCACTGTGGGGACCTGAGTCATCTTTGCCCTTATTCTAATTTTTTGTCAGTGTTTTTCCTTGAATGCAATACAGATAAATCAGTATAAAAATGGAGTAATACCATGGTGAATCAGAGCTTTTGTTTTTCTCCCTGGAAGTTGCACTAGCCCTGCAGTCCAAAACAATTATTACCATATAATTTATTTTCACTTTATTATGTTTCTCTGAAATCAGAATTGGAGTTTGCTGGTTATGCAACTGCTCCCCATACTCATTTCCCTTCACAATGAAACCTCAGCTGGGAATACATACAAATTAAGGATTCAAATCTTTCTAAGAAGTTTTGCAAAACTTCCTTTATAGCTTGCTCCTATCGAATCCCATTTGGTTTTATAAGCTGCTGAAAACCCTAATCAGAAACGTCTGTGCTTATGGACTCAAAAGAGAGTATCATCTATATCTTACCTTACTTCCCTGCAAGAATCCCTGAATAACGTCAAAATGGCATGCCTTTCCTAATTCAAACATTTGGCAAAACAGTGTTATAATAAATGATGTAACAAGGGAGATCCTAATAAGAAACATGTGTACAGATTGCTGAAGGCAAGCTCAAAATATGTCAGAGTCTAAGAATTTACCACAAGGAAAAATTACTGACAAAAATATGTAAAAAATGTTTATGTTCAGTGTTGCTTGAAATGCAACATGAACAAAATGCATAACAATACCACACAAGTAGACCACAACCTTCTTTTCATATTTACAAAGCTATTGAAGGGTTGACACAAGGAAGAAAAAATGCAGTCCTTGACTAGCAGCAGCTTAGAAATGCATTTACTGTCTGTACGCACAGGTCTCTCCATGGTGCCTCAAACTGAGTACAGCTGAGCCTCATTTCACACAAATGAGCACATTCAGCCTTAGACCACTTGTGCAGGGTAGAGAAAGACCATTATCTCTCCTCTTTTCATTGGAAAACTGAGGTACAGAGAGGTCAAGTCAAAATTGTTCCTCTAATCTGAATGTAATAAAACCCAGGCAATCAATTTCATTTACCTGTTACTTCACTGAAAAATGTGATGCGTCTGAATCTTCCATCGCTTTCAGCTAAAGAAAACAGCATTTGGCCTCTTTGGACACCATGTCCAAGATTTCTCAAGTCAGAGACCCTCAAAATGAGTATGTGAACTTGAAGGTCATTCACAGCATAAGGAATTTGCTGAAGGACAACCTGATTCCTTGTGCTTCATTATGATACGTTTTTCCTTCTTCACAGGACTTTTTCTTCATCCATCTGTACCAGCCTGAAACAAGTAAGGACACCAAAGAAAAACATGCTGGTGAAATACACTATGTTCTGAAAAGCTTCACCGGGCCCTCGCCAGCAGGTAGGGAAGGCGGCCACTGGGACTGTGAACAGGGATATAGAAAAAAAAAGTGCTCTCTGAATGTCATGCCTTCAGGCTCCAGGAGGAACAAGCAATGAAAGAAAAATAACAAGGAGATTAGACATATTCTGGAGAATGAATAATAAAGTTGGACAAGCGAGCAGCATGCTGTCAGCCACCTGCTAACGAAAAGCTGACTTTCCCAGGAACTGATGCCCTGGGCCTGGAGTCCAAAGGCAAAGGTGCTGAGAGCCTTCAAGGTCTTCTACTTTCTTAAGGGCTTGGTCAGGTCTAGAAGGAAAATACTCGAAGTATTATGTAGTATTGAGTGGGGATGTCTCTGCTGTACCAGATACCTGATTATGAGAGCTCAGGGACTACTGACACTGTACGTCACTGATACTCAAACTAACATTTTTCTTCCATGCTTGGCTAGTAACTGGATTTTTATTTTTTGTCATTCCTCAGAGTTTTTCAAAGTGTGTTTTAAAAGCTGGAAAGAAACTGTTTCATGGTTTTAGTTGATGTTAATTGTTTCTCCACACATGAGGCTACATAGTTTGGAGGAGAGCTGAGGATGGCTTTTTAATAACAAACTCCGTTACTCGTAAGTACGTAAAATATTTTTGTGTTCTATAAAAATAATGCTGATTCTGTTCAAATAAACTCACTGCTGAGATGCTGCAGTGAGCTTCAATATTTTTAGACCATTTGGGCCCCAGGCAATCTGAAGTAAATATATTTATTTTAGCTTATCCCTGCTGTAAACAGAGAAAACCTGAACATCAGGGTAAAGGTCGTAATCCCATGGGCAACATCTGCTCTCTTGAATTTTAAGGAATAGTTCTGACTGCATGTGCAATAAAGCTTGACAACCCTGCTCTAGATCTCAATCTTCTCACACCCCTCCAAGTCCCCCAGTCCCAAAATGTTGGAAAACTTTGGATTTCACCTGGTGCATCAGACAGGAGGGTCAGCCACACGTGCTGGACAAGCTTCAAACCATGAGTCAGTCTCAGACTGTCCCAGCTTCAGTGAAAATCTCCAACAAGCTTTCACTACCTCTTATCATCACTCTTTAAATCAGGGAGCAAGAAACTCTACATATGAAGCCATCTATTTTCACCTTATTTTTGTGTAATCTGTACTTATTTTTCTAAAGAAAAGGTGATGCTCTTCATTAAAAAACACAGAACAGATATCATATTTATGCTCCATTTTGTCACACGGATATTCACATTTTAAAGCTTACACAGTTGCTAATAATTTGTTTTCCTTCTATTGTGCTAGAAAGTGAGGAATGGCATTTATTAATTGTTTTACTCATGATTTCCTGCTTTGGCAGGAATCAGAATCCATTTCAAAATGCCAGACGCCTCAGTTACGCCTGATTATTATTTATGCAAAATTATTTCACATGTTCCGGACAAAGAAGAAAAAATCATGTATCAAAAACATTTATTACTGAAAAGTGACTAAAAAGTGAAAAGTAGTTATTGTTTCATATCAGACAGTCCTTCAAGATTTTAGATCTAAGCAGATCACAATCTCTCAGATCTCCGGGATATTCAGATGTAAGGCATTGCTGCAGGTCCATCTCTGGTTTTCTCACTGTTTGCACTGCTTATATACAACAGAGTGCCTATCTTCTGCGTGCCTGAAGTTGTAATTTATAAATAACAGTTCATAACAAACTGTTCCTGTGCTCTTCTGCTCACAAGAACTGAAATATGCATAGAACATAAGTTCTTCAGGGATATTATGCACTGGGACTATATCTATTCATCCAACCTAATGAAACAGCTTGGTTAAAACCTCAGTATTTTTAACTTTATTTATAGTAAAGCAGCTGTACTAGTTCAAGGCATTTTATTTTTCCAAGTAAGCTTTTGCATAATGGTCTGTCTTTCTTGTTCAAATTATGAAGAGAAAAAAAATTTGGCAACGTATGAAAGGAAGAAAGCAGACATAAGAAATACATTCCTAACATGGATCACAGTGACACAATGAAGACCCTAGTCTGGGAATTTACCAAAGTCTGGACGTATTTGGAAGAAAAGGAAGAAGTCACTTGGAGAGGACTCTCTCAAAGTCAGAGATATTTTTCAGATGAGCTCTAGATCTCCTTGAAATGTCATATATCAAACCAATTCCTTACTGCAGATTCAGGCTCTGGAGCTGAGAGGGCGCAGCCTCCCCTGAGCTATGGTGTTTTATCATTGTAACTAAGCTCCATCACCTTTTGTTATCTAAACAAGCTGAAGTCAGGCCTTTACTCCTACAAACCAGTGAAATCACAGAGGCACACTGAACATTGTTCTATGCCAGCATGCATAAGAAATTCCATTTTGCATTAAATCACATATTAACTGATAGCAAGCAACTACTTATAAAGCTGCACAGAAAGACTCTATAGGAAAACCACATGCAATTGTAATTTCAAGCGTAAGTCTGTCTCCTGACTGCTGATTGTTTGATTTCTGAAGCTGTGAGATGCATAAAAACCAGGCAATTATTAGGTTATTTCAGATATAGGCAGATTTAGGCCAACTATGGATATATCTTTCATATATTTACATATTATTTATACAGATGGCAAAGGGTCACATCCTGAGGATGTTGGTAATTTATGAAATCTCAGGATCTGGCCTAAAGAATCACATGCAGCTTTTGCATTTATCTAAAGTTCCCTGCCAAGAGGCCTTGGACTCCCAGACCATCCAAAGCAAAGGACCATGTCTACAGTCACAACTCTCTGTATTCCCAAGCTTTTTCTTTGCCTTGCAGGTGCACGTGGTTCACACATCACAGCATGGGAATCACTGTACTAAATTACCTTTCAGTTCCTGAATCACGGAATCATGGAATTGTTGGAGTTGGAAGGGACCTTCTAGAGATCATGTAGCAACTCTACAAGCATGTAGGGATCTTGTTTGGCAACTCCCCTGCCAAAGCAGGATTGCCTATTGCACTCAGGATTGCATCCAGGCAGGTCTTGAAAATCTCCAGAGAAGGGGACTCCATGACCTCCCTGGGCAGCCTGTTCCAGTGCTCTGTCACCCTCACCATAAAGATGTTCCTCCTCATATTTGAATGGAACTTCCTATGTTCCAGGTTGTGCCCATTGCCCCTCGTCCTGTCACTGGGAACCACTGAAAAGAGTCTGGCTCCATCCTCCCTCAAACCACCCTTTAGATACTTATAAGCATTAATAAGGTCATGAAATTATGTGGCAGTTTAACTAACATGGAAGAGACAACATGGATCACCGAGTCCAGTCCTGCATAAACTCAGGCAAGTGTGTCATTGTCACGAAGGCCGGAAGGGTGCACAAAGATGTCCCCTCTATCCTATGTACCACTATGCACTAAACATCCCACTGACTTAAGACATCTCACTTTAAGGAACCAAAAACTTAAAAAAATGATCATGTGCAACGGCAGGAGAAATTGAGACTCTCACTGATGGGGTGGGCCCTTGCAACAGCCAGAAAACTGCTGGCACTAAACCTCGTATGACCTATATTTACGCTACCCTAAAGAGAAAGAGTTCTTCCTCATTTCTGCAAAGTAAAAACAAAGGACAGACATTTAAATAATACAAGCAGTCTTATAGAGCTTAAAAACAATAAATGTTCAGTACTGTGAGAGATTTTACTCGTCCCTCCATGTACTGTTAACATCTTAGCACTAAACCTGTACTAAAATTAAGAGACTGAGATAAAATGGAGAAGATAGGCTCAAGGCAGAGAGACCTATAGACCTTAGAAACGGATTTCTAAATCTCTAAACACTTATATTTTTTTCTGGATGGCAGTGATAACCTTTTATTGGAAGCTGTCTTGTGCCCCTTTTATATTTTATCATTGTAGCACCAACACAAGTACACCTGGGATACGTGGTCATGAATTCAAGCCTAATGTGTGTGTTTGACCCAACCTTTGCAAGAGAAACACTCTTGGTGTCACAAAAGAGCCGGGATTTCCATTTTTTCCTACCAACAAGAAAAGGTTGCCCACTTTCCAGGGTCCAAAACTTCAGTGGCACTAGGGCACGGCCCTATGATGTTGAAACAGGACATCACCATGACATGTGCCTGACACTGGCACCACGAGCTGCCTGACAAGCCAGCATCTGGCATTTACACTGTATGAATGCACATGGAGAGATAGAGCATCCCGGTACAGTAGCTGGGACTGAGACACCCTGACCAGGGCCCTGCACTCCAAGAAGTCCTTCTGAATGCAATTTTCTACTTAGGGTCCATGCACAGCAACCCCCTTCTTCGTCCTGTGGCCTCAGAGGAACCATATACATTGCAATCTGTAAGCTGTGCCCCTGCTACCTGGCCCACGGCATGAATCCCCCATGTCACTTTAATCAGAAAAGCAGATGGTCTGAAAGCTCCTCTGCATATTTTCCCAGGGAAATGCCTGTTTAGAGAGTAACCCCCGGCTCATTCCAACCCAAAGCCTCTATGTGGATAACACAGAGAGTATGACAGCAGGCACATTTGTTTCATTAATAAGTGTTTTTATGCTGAGAGTTTCAAAGCTGCCCAGTGCAAATATCAACCTTGTCAGATCTCTCCACAAATACAACCACAAATAAGAAGTAAATATGACAGAACTCTAGGGACAATATAATAAATAAGTAAATAAAAATTAAATAATAAATACATAAATAAATAAAACAAAGTCCAAAACCAGAACAAAACCAAACACACCCCCTTCCCCAAGGGAGATAAGGCATAGATTGCCTCCTACCACATTTTCTTCTTTGGTCATATTACCCCAACCCCAACTTTTACCCTCTAGCAATGGATTTGTCAGTATCTGTATGGTATAAGTTGTCTGAAAATGTGAAATGATATATATTTCATATGCTTCAGTAGATGTTTAAATACTTCGTTCTTATTTTTCCCTTTGGTTTATTTAGCATATAAACAGTTGTTTTTTAGTGTTCAGTATATTTTAGCTCTTCAGACAAAATATTGTAAGCTACAGGTCAAAAAAACAGATTTTCCATAATACTACTCTGCTTTTAAGCCACTGTGGCTGCTAAATTATCAAATATATCTACAACCATAAAATTAAAGTAGCACAGAGAAGAACTGGCCCATGGATTGATTCAATTCAGTATACCAAGAATCATCAAGAACAAAAGTGTCTACTTAGCCCATCAGGGAACCGTGCAAATATAACTCAAAAATAATCTGCCCCATGGTGCCAGCCGCAGTGAAATACAAAGCCTGCCTCATGTGTACACATTTTAGCTCTTTTCACAGCCACAGCAAGAGGAATGTTCCCAAGAGCTAAACGCATGTAGCCTCACCAGCTGCTGTCACCAGCTCAGGAGAAGTGAGCACCAAGTCCTCTGAACCAGGGAGAGCTGGAGATGATGAGCAGGAGCCACAAGAAGCCTATGGAGGTAGCGGTCACTCCTGCGCTGACTGTTATACAGCTGTGTGGGATAACCTTCTAACCTCTCTCTGAATGACCAAATAATACAGAAAATCAATTTTAGGGAAGCAATCCCCTTTTGCCTAACTTTTCATGTGGTTTCACTCATTAGAAATATGAAAGTTGTTATGACCAGCCAGCTCTCTGTGCACCATTTCATGATTTCTCCGGGGGCCACAACCGCCCAATATGAGGATCAAACCCCTTTGACAACAGCCTCATTTCAGCAGCAGATGTAATAAAGATGGTAAGCCCCAAGAGAAACAACTGCGTTTTTCTGAGGAAGGCACATAGTATTAAACCAAAGAACAAATTCTCCCACTGTCAGGTGTACGTACCAATGGCCGCTCCTGCTTCTGTTCCAGGCCAGCACATAACAGAATGAGCAATCATGAACATCTTTTAATTTTGAAACATATAAAATTATGTATTTTAATGCAAATGGAAGAAAAAATTCAAACCCAAATGCAATTCTGATTCTGTATTCTGAAGCTTTTGGAGGAAAACCAAATCTAACTCCATCTTCCTAATGAATACAAAAAAGCTGATTCTTCACAGTTGGCAGGTCAGTGTGAGCCATATAATGGAAATTTGTGGCTGTTCTAGCTCCGGAGTTAGAACTAGGGCTATCAAAATAAAATGATGGATGGCAAGAGATGTTTACAACGTCTGCTCCGATCCTGCTTACATTTTGCATGTAAGTCCCTTTCATTGCAATGTGCTGGGAAAGCAGCAGATCTGAATGTTCTCAATTATAATTGTCAGCTTCAAGTAACTCAGGTGGGATCAACAGCACAATACTGGCTTAAAAACAGCCCACATGAGAAGGGAATCAGGCCCAGCAGTTACAAAACAGCTATATTAGAAGAGGGTTAGCTGTTTCCATAGAAATGGAAAGGAAATATAGATTCAACCCCTTCAAATCAGAGCTCTGAACGAAGCAGGAGAAACCAAACTGTCTGTAAACGTGTCATGTCAACCAGAAATGTCTGGTGGAAGTACAGACTTGCAATGCTTATAATGCTAATGTAACTAATGTTTATAATACAAAGCTAGGCAAAACGCAGGCCCCAGTGTCTCCGGTCAGCCTCGCTCACTCTTGCTGCAGTGAGAAGAAGGAGGACTGGAAGGCAATTATGGATCGTGGATTATTGTGATAGCCCACTCCCTCCCCTTGGGTAGAGCAGTTTACAGTGTCCTGATATTTCCCACGTACTGGCACTTACCCCCCTGAACGTTTCTTGTCACGGGGGGGATCGCTCCTCACGTAGACAGTAAGAGGATACGGTGCCAGCAGATGGCACTCCAGAATACTCAGCAGCATCCCGGCTCTTGCTGCTGGGCAGCAAAGGTACCTCCCTCCCAGGGAACCAGAGGTCAGGGCTCATAACGAAACTGCTAGAAGCCCTCCCAGGCAGAAATGTGTGTGGGATGGGGGCAATGACATCCCCCTCTGCAAGAATAAAGCTCCCCCAGTTGGGCCTGCAGCGTAGAAAGTCCTCGCTCCCTGCTCTGCAGCGTTCAGAGCACAGCCATCCTTCCCTCGGATGGGTTTTAAATACCACAGTAATCACGACCGGGCGGGCAAAGCTACAGCAAGGCACCCAAGCAGAAACTGAAAAGAAAATCAAGGAGTAAGGGAGGAGAACAAGCAGCAAAATTGTGAGTGATGGAGACACCAGAACGACAATCAGGGCCAGGAAGACTAAGGACGGTTCTCTGTAGCTGGGAGATGCTAATAACACACGGACAGCCTGAGCACTAGCAGTGTCCGGCCTGTCAGGAGGGAGCCACAGCTCTACCTCCAACCCTTCCTGCCCCATACATAACAAAAATCAATCAGCAGACACTTCTCTTTCACATTTAATCTTGATCTGGGCTTTTTCATTAGCTTGGGAGAGCGTTGGCGACTCCCACGTCAGCAAGAATTTCCCCTTTGCTTTCAGAAAGGCTGCTGGCCGCGTTCCTCTGAGAAATGCCTTCCCCTTGGCACAGCGCAAACAAGCACACGCATGTGCCACATCTTCTGAAAACCCTTTGCAGCAGCGAAAAGCGGACACTCCTCCACATGCACTTATTTCTAAGCATGAACTTTGGCTTCTCTGCTTCTATCAGTACTTTTTGAAGAATATTTTTTTTGCGGTAAAAAGAAAAGAGGAAAGAGGGTAAAAGCAGGAAGAGTAAAACATAGCTAAAATAACTGTTTGACACTTCCTGGGGAAGACTGAAAAGAAAAAAATTAGTTTTATTAAGTATTTTGCAATAGGCTCTATTCTTAATTTTCAGTATATCCTCTTGTCCACTGTGGTTTCATATGGTCTTTTAATTATCTTTGTTCATAATGGCAGATTCCAGAGCCTTATTCCTAATTTTCAGCATTTCATCCTCCATGTCAGCCTACTGTACTTGCAACTGAGTAGCAGATATTTGTGCTCTTGGTCAGGAATATACTACGTGCCTTTGTTCTTTATTAGGAATGGCTGATTTGGGTAGGCTGAAACTATTGATGACAGCAACAAAAACATGGGGAAAATTCTGACATATTCCAAATATTAATTTCACTATTTTTAGGGTGCATCAGGAAGTGTGACCAGCAGGTCAA
>KZ506155.1:22160-37291 GCA_002844005.1 Limosa lapponica baueri | reverse complement strand
GCTGATAAAATACCTACCTCTTACCTAGCAGCTAGCACAGCGTTTGTGTGATGCACAAGAGAAAAAAAAAAAGGTGCTTTTTATGTCCACGGTGCTTTGAACCTGCCACATATTTTCCACGTTAATGCTTTTAAACACAAGGCTATTGGAAGCTTTGTCCTTCACACTGTTCCACTGTGCATGACACACAGGAATAGCGACTTGATGGAAACAATGAGAGACATTATGTGAGATATGATGTATGCACCACAAACCTGAAGGTGATCAATTCCTGCTGGGAAGTTACATAAATTTCAGCCCTTGCTCCAAGTACTATTTAATGTAGGCAGTACAATACTGAATGTGCGCTCTCTACCCAAAGCTAGCGCAAAATGTCATGCCTTCTCTCCCTTGAATGCAAGGAGTTATTTGCTCTTCGTAAAATAAAAATGCTGCATCATGAGAAGTTGAGAAACATACGTACAGGGTCATCATGCCCCCAGATGACCCCAAGTTTTTCACTTATTGAGTGAAGACTAACCATTAGGTGTTGGAAAAATTAGATATAAAACATGACTTATGCAGATAAATGTCCTTTCTTACAGTTTTAACAGCACATGGGGCATAAGAATGTCATAGCAATTTTCATGCTCATATTGAAGACATTAGTGAGTCTCTTTCTTGGTCATCTAATTCTTTCTATACGCTACACAGACATCTAATTATCGATATATAATTTATACATATCCAGGCATAAAGCTCCGATCTTCTCCTCACTGCTCAAAGTTGACTCTGCAACACTGTAATGCTGCAAGACCCTAGACCTTCTGGAGTCCTACATCTGAAGTAAGTGTTATGTGTTACTGAAAGATGCTTATCCAGGTCTAGGACCAATCAGTAAATTATTCTTTTCCACAGGAGTTTTTAGAAATCAAGGTGATTATTTATAATCCTAACTGGGGACTGTGGACCCCACCTGTTAGTCCAGTTTGAAAAGTTTCACCACAGCCATTTTATCTGCTGTCTGCAAGATCTGGATTTGTAACAATATTTTACAAAGTATATGGATTTAAACGTTTTTTTCCCAATTAAGTTTTCATATTTCCATGAAAACCTGGTTTCCAAATGATACTTTAAATGAACAAGAGCTCATTTTGGTAGCCGCTCTACAGAAATATAGAACTTGGAGTCTTGCCTACAGTACAGCAGTTTTATGGGTATTAAGAAAAGTAGAATTTATATTTATACAGAATTATGTATATGCTTCTTGGAGGTACTAATGTCAATTTCTTTGAATATAACCTGTTAAACACATTAATTTTAAGATTCAGAGTTCCCACACAAACAATGAGACAAATACATGTCCATATTTCACCCACGTGTATCTAACTCCGCAGGAACATACCACAATAATAAAGGATTAGTACCTAGTAAGAATAATTTTCAAAGCATTTCACAGCTTTTAATGAAAACTGCCTGGACTACCGGTAGGTAAGTTACCATGCTTGCTATTAAAAAGGGAGAGGCTGTGTGTGATTTTGGAGCTCCATTTTCCCACCAGTTACCCCTAGGTGGGAATGGGGACTTGGGAACACTTGAAAAGAGGTGAAAGGAAATGCTTGACCTGCAAAAGCCCAACATATTTTTAAGAGTCTGTGAGTGTGAAGGGAGACACTGTAGACCTGATATACCTGTCTTACGTACATGCTCTGACTGAGCCCTGCCTCACCATTGCTCTTTCCATATTGCTCCTGGGATCTCTTCCATTGCTGTGACGGTTGTCCAAGTGGACACCGTTTTCCCACTGCAACTCTCCATCCAGCTCCTGGAGACCAGAGAGTTTCTGCTTCTCCTCTGGTACTCCTGGAGACAGCTTTGGCTAAGCCATGTGATTGAGGGCGCTGGTTGAACCTCCCTGTTGGAGGTGTAGTGAGCAGAGGAAGATCTCACCTCTTCGATGTAACACTGGATATTGAGAAGGTGATAGTCATAGTCAGGTGATTCCACCCACCTCTTGTCTGCTGACAGCTCAGTTATTTCTCTGAGGCTTGCCAAAAGTGCTTGAGAGGAATCTGAATAGGGTGGACTTTGCTGGGTGTAGCCAGTTTTTTAGCTGGTTATCAAATAAAGCTTCAGACACCAAAACTAAATTTGACATCTATTTATTTGACCAGGAAGAATGAACACCAGCACCTTACAGACAGGAGGCACACCGTAAGGAAAGCAAATCCACTTCCTAATAATATTATCAAGTATTAATCTGCATCTCTTTCAGTCAACTAATTATCCCGTTCCATTAAAAACATTGCACTATACGTCATAGTATGGATTTGATCATGTTTGCACATACACATTTGTTAACAGATCTGGGAAATAATCATAAATAGTTTAAGTATTATACTAACTTGTATTTGGACACAGTAGTTTTTATTTCTAAATAATAATTACATTATTGTTTTCTCACTTTTGTGTATATAGGTAATTAAAGTGTCCCCCTCGAGAAACAGAATGATTTCTAGTTCACTATCAAAAGCTTTTTAGTATGACAGGTATATTAATATTTCTAAGTCAGAAAAAAGCCAAACATGACTGTCATTCAAAGCCAGTTTTAAGGTAATTCCCTGCTCAAATCAGGGCTTGGCTAGACTTACATTAATTTCTTCCAACAAGGGATATGCAAAGAGGCAGAAATCCTCAGGCTGATGGATCTGATTAAATATGCCATGTACAGAGAAGAAACAGAAAAGATTAGCACACGGGAAAAAAATAGGGAAAATTACATTTTCCATTACTTTTCTGTCATTTCTATTCTGTCTGACTATTTCTAACTAAATATTGTCTAACATAGAAAGCAGTGTGTTTTAATTTCCATCTACTATTCCACAAAATTATTCTTCTGTCCTGTTATATAAATAAATCTGGTTTGAGTGCAATAATGCATTAAAAGGATAATAAATAAAGAGCAACTTAATAGAGAATGAAGTCTGCAAAGGGCAGTTCATGGGGACAGCATTCTGTCCAACTGATTCTTTCCCAAGAGTGTGGCCCATACATTCAGAAATATTTCATTTGTTTAAGGTTAAACATTTGAGCATCAGACTTTCCTTACTGTGCTAATAAAATCGAATTATGGATTCGTAATTCATTGTACTAGTTGAAATTTCATCTTGCAAAATTTGCGAGGTAAGGTGAACCTAAGAATAATGCTAGGAAATGTAAATACAGAATTATTTTAGAGCTCTTCTGAAGAAAATGAGGCAGAGCCTGAGAAAAGCTTGTGAACTCTGTAGGTAAAGCACCTTTGAACACATTTTGTACACCTCAAATGTAATTTCAAATTCTTTACCCTTTTGCTTCTTAAAGGCCATATCAACACCATTTTCTGTGTCAACATAAGCATTTAGGTCACTGATCTTAGAAACACCTGCAGGAATTTTGTACTCCTTTAATGAGTTATCCCCTTAAAGTAAAGAAACCGCTTACTTGTTTAAAGTTCAATGCCTATTAAAAAATGTGTGCATTCAGAATCCAGATCCGTTTTTCTTGTTTTACATTGCCATAAATCACAGTTTAACAACAGGCTACAGTAATTGTTAATACTTCTGTGAAAAAAACCATCCAAAATCCAAATGTGAAATAATGAAACAAACCTGAAAAAATGCAGGTTATTTTAAAAAGTATTAACTATACTTTGATTTTGCCTGAAGATTAGCTCATTGATTAATTCAGAAGAGAAGTTTAAGTTAACAGTTAATAGTTGCAATACTCTTCTTTTAACTTAAAAGCATTGATTAAATTCAATTCACCAATACCAAGATACTGTGATGATAAATGGCTAAATTTCTTGACTAATTTAGTTTGGTGCATTAGATACACCAACCCCTTTTAATAAATTTTTATTTGATAACCCAAATAAGGACACTTAAGGATGTTTATTCCTACTACAAGAAAAATGAGCTGCATCCTCAGGGATGGAGCCACAATGCAGTCCTATAGTTTAAGTTTTGATGGTCACAAGGTAAGACTGCAGAGTACAATATTTGCCCTTCAGTTTGCCACAGTATTTGCCATTCAGATAATTATTGTGCTCTCTATGTTAAGTTGAATTGAAGCATGGAATACAAAAAAATCCAAGTCCCCAAAAAAGTTTACAATTCTGGATTATAGCCAGACACAACAGTGAGCAAAGTAAGCAGATGGAAGAATAAGGGCTAGGATAAGGAGCAAGTTTTTCCTGGTAAATTGTAGTCACAGAGTAACACCTGCCTACTGCCGTCCTCTGATCACTGCAGAAAGCCAAGTGTTAGTAGTAACAAATACTGTCAAGTGCCATGGTTTTGCAAAAAGGAGCGAGCTCATAAAGAGTGAGCACTCATAACAGTTAAAAACGCTGTTTGAATCATAATTTCTAGAATCTTAACCAAAAAAAGTCTGTGATTCAGAATAAAAAAAAAAATCTAAGCAGTTACATTCATTGTCAGATGAAAGTAAACAATTTATGTGGCCTTCTGCATCTCCAGCAATTATCCTAGAAAATCACCCACTTTTCAAATGACAAACGAATCTTATAATTAAATGTCAAACTAAAGGTAAGCTGAGGGATGTACGCACTTATAGTAGAAAACTGAAGTTCAAAATAAATCATTAAGAACAGAAATTCAAGTTTAATTTTTAACTCTTTTTTCCCCCTAGGATTAAAGTGAGTCTGTTAATATTAAACACAGACTTTGTTTTGATAATTAATTATAACATACATGGTACACAAATCAATTCAATGGAGTTAAATACTATCATATTTACACCAAGGAGTGCAAACTACTTTACTTGCTCTTTTTGGCTGAAAGAGACTTGCTATTTCTAAATCACAAAATTTACTTATTTTCCTTAAATGTATAAAAACAAAGCCAACCTTGAAAAGGTTCTTTGACATATTTCTTATCAGTGTAGTTACTGCTGTTTGAGAAACAAGGTGACTCCTTCTCTGTTGCAATGACTGAAAATGTGTTCTTCAGAAAGTCTTTCTGTAATAAAACCACGGTGAAAAATCTAGTGTGATTCTTTGTTTGCTGTGGATTTATTTTTTTTAAAAATAAACTGGCTAACTTCAGAAGACAGTAGTTTAAAAATGAATGTCTTTTAGATTTTGCAACAGTACAATCCAAAAGCAGTAACTTTCAGTATTTTTTCATATACCAAGGATTAAAAAAATCCTGAATACCTTTATTTCTTTTGAAGACAACACTATGACTGATGGACCTTAGCAGGAGCCAAGGTACAACAGTGGTCAGATCTGCTTTAGAAAGATCAATGCATACACAAAATCTGCAGGTGGATACCTGTAAATATTTTGAGAGTAGAGCATCCTGAGGTTACTAAATACCAAAACTGAAGGCACGATACCAGGAAAACACTGAAGTACTTGAGAAAACACTATTGTTAATTGAGTAGGTCACACTTTTTCTCATACCAGTAGTGCAGGGAAACAGCTGCCAGTGAAGCACTCATTTTTTTAAGTGCAAGGAGAGAGGGCAGATTTTTTTCCGTTGACGTGTAAAAATGCATACATGACATTTAGGTCAGGCATTAAATGCAGCAGTATGTGGGGCCCACTGAAAATTTTATTTCACCTTCTGAGACCTCCTGTAAAGAAGTAAAAATATAATTCACTATTAGTTTATCTGTGTAGTACGATGCAACATTTTAGTCTATTTCCAGCACTCACAAAAGAGACAAAATCCTGTCAAATAAGTAAGTTGTCATTTTTGCTCATCACTGGGAGAGATCAGTTCCAATCTAGGACCTGCTGAACTAATACCAGTTGCACCCATTTACTACTCCAGGAATGCCAATGTATTAACCCAGTTAATACATTATTAATTCATTCAGGGCTCCTAGGTCTGGAAATTAAGAGGTATATTAATCTGGATTTGGAAGAAGTGTCTTAATAGTGCCAATTAATTTTTAAATTGAATTGCATATTAACAGCTTAACCGTCAGGTCAAGAGGTGCTCAGAAGTCAATTTAATATATAAGCCAATGGGACGATTGGTATGAAGTACTACTCAATCTAATAATTAAACAGCTGGTCTCCATCCATAAAAATATCGGTTTTGTACAACTTTATGGCAAAGTTGATGTGGTTCAAGGAACAGTTTTGTCATAAGACTCCAGAGATTTAGGTCAAGTTCACTTTGCTCCTAACACAATCACACAAAATCACTGAATTGTTGAGGTTGGACAGACCTCCGGAGATCACCTAGTCCAACCCCATGTTCAGAGCAGGGTCAAGTATAGCAGGTTGCTCAGGGCTGAGTCCTGTTGGGTTTTAAGTGCCTGCAAAGACAGAGACTCCACAGCCTCTCTGCACAACCTGTTCTAGTGTTCAAACACCCTCAACTTCTGTTACATGCTCAGAAAGTGAACTTGGAGCTATGTGATCCTGCCTGCTTTTACCCATATTACCTACTACATCTGGGTTATAAACTGTTCAGAGCATGAACCATCTCTTATGATGTAATTGCATAGCACACAGCTCATGGTGATAGTAGGAGTCCTACGAGAAATGCAAGTTAACGGTATCTGCCTGGGAGATCATTCAATTTGAAGGCTAAAGTGAAAACAAGACATATCCCACATCAATATATACCACAATGTCTTGGAGAGGTCATTTAATTTTTTGTGACGTTCTTTCTGATGACAGTACTTCTTTCCCTCTTCCTCTCCACCCTATGAAAAAAAACCCCAAATTTAAAAATCTCAATGCATGGTGTTAGTGTCATTATTTACCTGATGGTATGTTCATGCTTATTCCACTACCTCATTATTGACTTTGGGGAGAAAAACTATGGATTAAAGGACATCATGTTGCAGTAGGAGAACTATGGATTGGAGGTAACAATTCATACAACATTAGCTGAAAGAGACAAAAGAATTAGGGATGCTGTCTTCAGATACAGCAACCCAGACCCTGGCCATGACAAGAAAGAACAGGACTTGAAAATAAAGAATTCTTATGAGAAAAAAATACCATCATGGCATGAAGGTTATGAGAGATCCGACATTATTTAGGTAGAAGAAAACCTACATGCTTGTCCTTGAATGAAATATCTCAGATTAATAAAATAATCTGCAGGAAAAATCTGAAATCATCTAATTTCTCATGCAGTGTTTCTTTTTCAGGTGTGTTTCTAACTACACAGTCAGTTCGTAAGCACCTTTTTCCCTTTGAATAATGATAAAAAATTCAGCACCTATGCCAGTCTAGGAAACATGGTATTTCTTTCATTTCCAGCTATCGTATAACAAGGCAAAGATAAAGTACAGTATCTTTTCCTCCCAGCACAAGCAAATACATTTCCAAAGACAAAATCAGAATAATTTGACTTTTGAAACTCTTTTTTTTCCTATTTTTATATTCTATGTGTTCAACACAAATCTCTCAACTGACTGCAGGAAGAACTACGTTGTGCCTGTCCTGCTTCATGAGGGTGGGGCACATTTCTTTCTTCAAATTCAGTGCAAGTGCCTATCTGAGAGGTTTCTGTGGGATAATTCGTGGTTCTGTGGATAAGCCCCAAATATTCCTGGAGACGGTGGACTTGACCTACAACTTACAGAAGCAAAAATCTTGAATTGAAATCTTGA
This sequence comes from Limosa lapponica baueri, assembly GCA_002844005.1. Classification (NCBI taxonomy): domain Eukaryota; kingdom Metazoa; phylum Chordata; class Aves; order Charadriiformes; family Scolopacidae; genus Limosa; species Limosa lapponica. The sequence goes on along the minus strand of KZ506155.1, from coordinate 29,668 downwards.
TTGAGCCTTCTGTCTTCAAATCATTAGATTTAGGTCATTATGTCAGCTGAAGCCTCTTTTTCCTGAAAAGGTCATCCAAGAACAGACCTTGAGCATTAGTGACCTGGCAATACAGTGCAGTCCTACTCCATTGATGGAAGCACCTGTGTAGAAGTATGTTCTTATTGAGTCTAATGTACAATCAGTAGCATGGCTGAGAATTAAGCCATATTCTGAGAATAATGCCAAAACCGCACAATAATGTGATTCAGCCTCCTTGAATGCACTTTTGTTTATCATCTCAATTCCAAAGCAAAGCCCATCACATGCTTTTAAGCGTGTGCACCAATTCCACAACTATATATACAAAATTGAGTAAAATCTCAGTGACGAGTTCTTTTGAGGACACTATGCATATGCATGGTGGCACAAATGCCTTTACGTCACATCATCTGGAGCACACACTCTCTGGTTGTGAGGCAGAGAGAAGGGGTTATCAGCCTCTAAGCTTACCCTAGTATTCAAGTTTGGAGAGTATTTATATATCGTTCTGGAACGAAGCCCTGGTAATTCAAAAACATTTTTGCCACTAAACACGGTGTGATGATACTTTTACCTAAACATACATCCATCACTAGATAATCTTTCAATACAACCAGCTTTTGGAAGCAATCTAAATGTTTTTTGTGGTTGTGAAGAACACCCACAGCAAGGATTGGAGATTAGCTGGAGACTGGTCCTCAGCAGCCTCTGACCAGTCAGGGGATGCCCTGTCCCCCCAGCTGCCATGGGGCAGCACAAGTCAGCAACTCCTTTGAATTTAAAAGCTTGGCAGAGCAATGGAAATAAGACATCATCCTCACTCAACTAAATTCTCTAAAGCTTCAGGCTTACTAAGGCAACAAAGTTGAGAATTTGGCCAGTTCAGTGCTTCAGCATCACTTGCACTGAAGCGCTAAATTGACTGAGGTGTAAATCTTTCCTACACACTTTTGCTCATGCTTGGCCTCTGAGCAGTGACAAGCATTTGGGAGACTTTATGCAGGTATTATTTTAGAGCCATTTTTTTCTAAACTCCTCGCGTTACCATGCTTTAATATTTATGGAAACATACCTACAAAACATGTAACCTTTTATAAATTTCCATGGTGATGTCTGTGTGAAAATACGCTCCTTCCAACTTCAGAAGTATTTGTTAATTTTCATGACAAAAAGTCTTTGCAATCACATTAAGCACAAGAATCTTGACATGGAAAGGTGATTCCTCTCAAAGAGACGAGAGAGATGTGCAAATAAGGTTCTGAATGGACATGCTGTCACAATTTTACGTGGAACGTGAACAAGGGGATGTCCCTAGAACAATATGCTTTCATTTTATCTTTTATAAGTTTATAAAATATTCATCTTCTTTCCCAGCTATGCTGTGAGATCAATCTCAGCAGCACTGTTAGTTCATATGAGACATAAAATGAAACTGATTATAGACATGAAAGAGGAAAGCCTCATTTTGCTCTAATCTGAAGGAAATTAAAATGCAGCAAGGAAAAAAGAATTCAGAGAATAGGTCTATTGTAGCTTGTTAATCTAAGATATCATCATATAAGAGCGATAACTAATTTTTGTAGATATTTTAATTGTGAAATAAATCATTGAATACTAAATATTAGAATGGGAAATGAAGACACTACAAATTCAAATTCAGTGAAAGATACAGGCTAATCCACATTATTCAATGCGGTAATACCCTAGTGCTATCCAATGAAGCTTACCACTGGGTATAGGGTAATTTAAGCTAGTGAGCACACAAACCAGTGCCACTGTGGTGGAGAAGTCATCATTCCAAGCCCAGGCGGCTACCTGGCCACTTCATTTGGTATTTTTCAGAATCCCAGCCACCTCTGCCCTGTGTGCTGCGAGGATCTCGGCAGCAGTAATTCACTGGGGGAGCCTCACGCTTCTCTTCCCATTCGCAGTAACAGATACTTGTGGGCTTGCTATCTTTCCAGTGTGAGGTCGAATTTAAAGGATTATTTTCTGATAGGGTATTCTGTGCAGTTTTGTTTCTGTCTTATTCTATCTCCTAGTGTGTGTATTTACTGGGATGCAATTTAAACTTGCATTTGTGTGGAAAGAGGCCACCATTTGTTTATTACAACAGCTCTTACCAAATTTATTTTGACAGCCTGTCTCCCAGAACTTTCTCCCTGGGGAAGTTTTCGACCTCCAACAAGTTTCCTGTATCTCACCTTAATCAAGTCGTGAGCAGCTAGCAAGAGCAGCAGGAAGTATGTAATACCGAGGTTTGATAAGAAGAGAGGGGAAGGCAACGGGAAAAGATCATATTTAAAACAAACCACAATACAGAGATGATGATGAGAGAAAAAAATGTCTCCTGCAATCTTACAAACTCACTGTAAACTATACTATTTAGATGAACTCCTCTCATTAATTTGTCCTTCACTCCCAAAGGCAGCTTTCATTTTTCAGTACAGGCATGGAGGCTATTTCCTTTACACCTAGAAGCAATCAGATTTGCCCTCCGCAAGACCTACTCCCACAACAGAAATCCTCTAATGGGTTGAGAAAACTCAGTATTTCCCATTACTTTCCATTCTAACCAGATACATGTTTTACAAAGTTTTGAAGACTACAATTAAATAACAGATTATTTTGAAGCACTGATGGCCAAAACCATGGAAGACTTCAGACTTTAAAAAAAAACCCCAAAATTCTTCTTTGGCTTTGTAGTAAAATAAAACATGTATTTTTTTATCAAAGCTCTCAGAATGTGGAGGGCTTGGGAAAAGAGGTTTTAGATAAATAGCCTGCAGTTTTAGCCTTTCTGAAGCAAAAGTTCTCAAAATCCAGAAAATTGGAAAAGACTATATTATTAATAATACAAGGCTCATACTATTAAAACAAGGCTCATAAAAGATGTGAGTGGCAGCAGCAAATATCATAAACTTTCAGTGACTTTTTGGTAAAATTTGCATCTGGAAAGGCTAGGAATTCTCAATTTTTATCCAAAGAAAAAAGGACTTAGAATCTTCTCAGAATCCCAAGGAGAACATTTAAAACTCCCAGCAGAAGACAGCAAAAGCAGCTAAGACACCAGAGCTCTCCTGGTGGGAAGATTAGCTGTGACAATCTTCTCAGGCAACTGAAGACATGGCAAATTTTTTGTGAATTTGGATTTAAACATCTGAATTCTGCCCAGCTCCTAGATGAACGTATGTTCTGTGTTGGAGGTAGGATGTAGAATTGAGAAGCCTCACATAAGAATAAGGCTGTCAGGTAGTGGACATCTAAATAGAAAACTGTGAGAGAAAAGAGGGATTATGCCCATACTAAAAGGGAAAAAATAAGAGATGGCAATGTCATACAGTTTGCATCCAGTCACACGGGAAGTGTGAGCCAAAGATGAAAATTTAACATCTTCTGAGTTCAAGTCCAATGTTTCAAACACAATTACAAGGTAGAGAACTCCATTCCTGCATAAATAATAGTAGATAATGGATGTATTTTCCCTTTTTGCCCTATGGCACATGCAATACATTGTTTTCTAGTTGAGGAATTTGCTTATCCAAAAATGTTGCATACTGAAAATACAGACAGAATTCAGTTACTTTTTACTGAATCTGTAGTGTTACAGTAGGAAGGATTACTTTCCAGCTACAGAATACGTTTATTTACTGAAGTCTCATGCTTCAGCTTACTCATGTGTTCAACTTTACTCCCAAAAGTACGGTGACTTACTGGTTCCTGTGTACCACATTTAAAGGAAAAATAAAAGGCATTTATGTTGTATTTGGTGAACGTGTTTCATTCTGTGCTGCTGTTACTTCTCCCCATAGGAAACCCCTTGTGTTAGATACCCTTACATTCGTGCTCAGGACCAGTTCATGCCCTCCTGGTATGAAACCCAGCGGAAGGGACTAACAGAAAGATCTTGGCAAGTCACAAAGTCTTTTTCAGGCTCTTCAGGGGCCAGACATAAAATCTGCAAACTCACCCCCTCAGCCATGTGCTGGCACACTTGCTCCGTCCATAGCAAAGATAATCTTGTTTTACAGCTACCCATCTCTCACCGTAAAACTGAAACACAGTTATCTGAAACGCTGTAACTGCTGCAAAAGGACCTTATATGAGGTTTAATTTCCTCACAGTATCATAGAATCATAGAACGGTTAGAGTTGGAAGGGACCTTAAAGATCATCTAGTTCCAACCCCTCTGCCATGGGCAGGGACACCTCCCACTAGACCAGGTTGCTCAAAGCCCCATCCAGCCTGGTCTTGAACACCTCCAGGGATGGGGCATCCACAACTTCTCTGGGCAACCTGTTCCAGTGTCTCACCACCCTCACAGTAAAGAATTTCTTTCTGGTACCTAATCTAAATTTCCCCTCTTCCAATTTAAAACCATTGCCCCTTGTCCTGTCACTACACTTCCTGACAAAGAGTCCCTCTCCAGCTCTCCTGTAGGCTACCTTCAGATATTGGAAGGCTGCTATGAGGTCTCCCCGGAGCCTTCTCTTCTCCAGGCTGAACAATCCCAGCTCTCTCAGCCTGTCTTCATAGGAGAGGTGCTCCATCCCTCTGATCATCCTCGTGGCCCTCCGCTGGATCCGTTCCAACAGGTCTATGATTCTATGAAATAGGAAAACAGCACCCACAGGATTCCCTTCCTCCACCTCCTAGGAATATTTCAAATATAAATGACATGTATTTTTTGATGTATTTTTAAAAGCTGCATTTTTGGCAGATGCCCTAGTGTTGTAGATATATTGTGGTGAACATGAAGTTATTTAGAAACTGCCTTTTCATATACTATGCTAGCAGGATGACTACAAACTACATTAAGAAATGGTGACCACTTCAGGAGAGTAGGCTTTAGTAGAGCAGAGGACTCCGCAAAGAAGTGACTGTGGAAACATTTGGGAAACAAGACGTTATGTCTTGCAATTCCTCTTTTTAGCGATTTGCTTCCTACCCCATTTATGAACTAAAAGGGCAATGGCAGGGCTACAGAGAGAAACAAACCTACTCTCTTACTCTCTTTCCAAGTGTCTTAGCTTATTTCTGTCCAAACCAGTGGATACCTTGCTCCTAGTGGCAGCAGGACACTCCTGATGGTCTTTGGAAAAGGAGACCACTACTGTAATCCTTGTCCCACCAGTGAAAACCTCTTAGCACCTTCCTGTCAAAGTACCTTTCCAGTCCCATCTTCAGCCGTCCGTGCTTATGGATCTCATTTCCCATTTTGTGGGGTCTTGGTTTTGTTCTTTTTTTATTCTTTAACTCCACTTTTGTGAAGCCCCTCACACACAGAGCTATAAACCACTGGTCAGGCCCACGCGGCGAAGCAGGTGAAATGGCTTGCAGGATACAGACTTTAGTAATTTTTCATTGCTTTCTTCCTCTCCCCTGCATGTGCCCATTCCACCTCTGAGTGCACGAGGACGTTAAACGAGTAATTCTGGGAGAACATGAACTGAAGAACCCTGGTTTCCCACAGACTTATACCGAGGCTGATAATGAGCTGTAATTGAAACTTTTCTCATTACCAAGACATTTATATGGTCTCTGAACCATGTGAATCACTGTTTAATAAGAGGCAGGTTCATGTTACAGCCTTTGGGACATTTACAGGATCTCTCAGCCCTACCCAGCTGCCTATTTTCATGAAATATCTTAATTATATTTGAGATAGATTTGGGCGAAACTGCCCAACCGCTTCAAAAGTTATTGGAGAAGTAAAGGAGACACAGCCAAGCATGATCGCATAAGGGCCTGTTTCCATAGGAACCTAGAGAGAAAACAGCAATACAATTTGTGAAAAATTTCATTGCAGAGTGACTTTAATTGAAATTTTAAAAATATCTGACCAGCTTTAAATCACGTGCTGTAACACACGCTACACTTCTCCCGCCTTCCCCCGTTCGGTACCCAGTCTGCAGACCCCTGCCTTCACATATCCCGCTCTCCTGTATCCTCCAGGCACAAAAACTACACTCCTTAAAGTCAGGAGCTTGCTCTGCCTGCATTTTGTCAATCTCCCCTTCAGATGGAGACTATTTTTTTAGGCAAGGCAAGCATCTCAGAAAGCCATGCCAACTGCTACACTCCACTGCTCGCGCACACGTTAGGCATATGACAGAACTAATTAAAGGTGAGCCCACAGGAGGAGCGGCTAACAGTATCACCTGCTGAACAAAACGCATCCCAGGGTGATGCTCCGGAGTCTGGAAATGTCGGCCTTTGGCCACTAAGGTCATTTGGGGTTTAAGGCCAAAGAGCAGACAGCAGCCCGAGTGAGGGTGAACATCTGGGAGCGATGGCAAGTAGATGTTATAGGACAAACTGCCACCTCTCTCTTCGTCGTACTCTCTTCAGGTATGATGGTATAACCCATCTGAGCTCTTAGCTCCTGTCTCCTGCGGCCGCGGTAACCAGCGTTAAAAATTACACCCGTGTTCAACTCAACAAACTGAAGCGCCAGACCTCCCAACAGAGGGAAGGCACTCTGCGAAGGCTCGTAACACCGAGATCCTCGTCCCAAACGGTGGCCTTTTCTTCCCCTGCCCACAAACAAACTCCGTGGCTGGGTCCTTCCCCGCCGTGAGCAGCGCCGCGGCATCCCCGGCTTCCCCAACTCCGGCACACCGCTCGGGGCCATGCGGAACGGCCCGGGGGGCTCAGCCCGCCCCGGCGGAGGGGGAGGCCGGCCGGGAGGGCAGCCAGGGGCGGCGGCGACCCCCCCGCCCCATCTTTCCACGGGAGCTCCCTCTGGGCCAGGGCAGGGGATGGTCTCCCCGCCGGGTGCCTTCCCCCCCCGCCCCCGCCGCCCCGCCTGGGCCGCTCTCCGCCTTCTGCCGGCCGTGCCAGGCAGCCTCCATCTCGGCCTCCCTCCCCGCTGCCAGTTTCTCTACAACTAGTACATCCAGGCACAGGCAGGGTCCCGGCCGCCGCGGCTGCCATGGATATCAGCTAGAGCCGGAGGGAGAGGGCAGAGAGGCGCTCCCCGAGCCAGCTCCCGGCCCCGCGGGGCCCTCCCTCCCGCTCACAGCTCCCCGCCCGCCCCGAGCCTGCCCCGGCGGAGCCCCGGCTGCCCCGGGGAGGCGGCGGTGGGGGGGGGAAGAGGAGGGAGGGAGGGAAGGGAAGGGAAGGGAAGAAGGACGGAATCCAGGGAGGGAGTCGGACAGAGCATCCCCACGGCAATGTCCAAGGGCTTGAAGAAGAAAAGCCACTGGACGAGCCGAGTCCACGAGATCGTGATCGTGAGGAACCCGGAGGGGCAGCTGGGCTTCGAGCTGAAGGGGGGCGCCGAGAACGGGCAGTTCCCCTACCTGGGGGAGGTGAAGCCCGGCAAGGTGGCCTATGAGGGCGGCAGCAAGTTAGTGCCGGAGGAGCTGCTGCTGGAGGTGAACGAGACCCCCGTGGCCGGGCTCACCATCAGGGATGTGCTGGCCGTGATCAAGCACTGCAAGGACCCCATCCGGCTCAAGTGCGTCAAGCAAGGTAAGGCGGGG
>KZ506154.1:306472-319021 GCA_002844005.1 Limosa lapponica baueri | reverse complement strand
GAAACAGGGTGAAAGGAAAGCAGCTCAATACAGCAAAAAAAAATGAAAACAAGAATAAAGTACTTTTGAAGTTGTCACCATAGATTTTCTAAGCACAAGTCAAAATATTTTTAATCAGGTCTGATGGCTCAGGAAGTCTAATTGCATTATGTTAGATGGTCCAAGTTTCATATTTCGCTAGTTTTCTGTTGCTGTAGGTTCTTTAAGCCAAAACTGCAAAAGACAAAAGACCTAAGACAAAAGACAGAATCATGCTCTTCTGTTCCCTCTAGTAGCATGCCTGAAAGCATTGAAATACCGGGGCAGTCAGTATCATCAGTAAACCCCAGGAAATAGTGGAGGATGTAACATAAGTGAAGGCTAAGCTTCTCTCCAGCTTTCTGCAACAGATTGAGACGTCTTAGTGGCTTAAAGTTTTGGCAACCTTGCATGGCCGTGAAAACTGCCGATCCTGCAATTTTCCTCAACAAGGAAGGCTTGTTTACACAGTGAAACTGCTCTAAAATAAGCTAGAGTGTGGATTTAAGCACTAGTATCTATTCTAGCTATTCTTATCTGGTTCATAAAAGCACACAGTCCTAGTTGCTACTAAAACCAGTGAAAACAGGCTTCTAAATATCTTTTTGAATATGATTCAATTTACCTTTCAGATATTCATACTGCATGTTAAGAGGACTTCTTTAAACCACAAAAAAGTTCCCTTAGTATGGAAAAAGTGTGTCTATGTGAGGGGTAGCACAGTTTGGTGTAAGTTCAAAGATAAAGAATGCCACCTTTTTTCAAGGCCTTGCAGATATTAACACACAAGTAGTAAAGTAATGCTAGTAACAAATTCTGCATTGTTGTCATAACAACAATCACGCTGCAAGACACCAAGAGCTGAAGTGAGCAGTCAGGATTTTGAAGCGAGAGAAATCAGTCATATCAAGCTCAAGTTTACTGAGCTGCTTTAACATACATACCTGTTTGGCTACAGGTCTTTGGAATGCAAAGATTTTGGTTCTCAGTATCCAGTTGGGATAAATAAACACAGAGTTCAAATGCCATGTGAAAATACGGCAAAAGCTATACATACAGTGACAAAGTAATAAAGGTCTTTCTCCACTGGTCTGCATACCAAAGAATCAGCAAATATTAATGCAGAAAAGCCATTTTAATGAAAATTATAGGGGATATGACCTTTACCATATTTTCCTCAGCAATACAATTTTTTTCTGCACATCTAGCAATGTCCCAAAACGAGTAATCACTGTGCAAAAACAAGAAACACACATATTCTGTATGTTTTTAATACCAGACATATGAGTGTCTTGCCATACTATCAGATATGTCACCACTAGAATCTTTCCAGCACTCTACTACAAGAGAGTGTTAGCAGCAGCTGAATGTACAAATACACCTAATTTTCTTGTGAATTCACAGTTTATGTACTCACAGCTGAGGGGTTTTTTTCCATTGCAAAATATTTGTGTAGTAACCTACTCAGGCAGTAGAATATATGCAAAGAGCAAAATGCTATCCTTTCTTTAATATTAGAGATTCAGTAAAATGTTGCTCTTGCACATTTCTAATTTTCCTTTTTTTCTCTGAAAGCTGAATCTCGAAACTTATCATAACTTCAGGAGAGAACTGAAAGAGTAATTCACCTTTTTTGCCCTCTGGGAATTAGAATTTTGTAATCAATTTAAAGCCATTCAAAATCTTGTCTTTGGTCCCACTGCAAACACATTTTTTATGCAAAACCAGCAAAAATGTAACGAATGAAGGTTGCACATTCCACAAGACCATAACAAAATTTGCTAACTTTCAAGAGAAACTGGTAATAGAAAACACTTTGAAGCAGCACATGAGTTATCTGTGGAACAAGTTGCTGTTAATTACTGCAGAGGTTAGAAACTCAGGGAAATTCCAAGATGGAAATTTTGTGGGACTAACTGAAGCAATCCAAAGCATTACAAAATGGATAGAGTCTTTGTGCTATAGCAAACCACTAACATACGGAAATCTGTCAGAGGTGTGCTCCGTAGGAAGGTTATTCTATAAATTTATACTCTAGGCTTTATTACAATTTCATCTGGAACATTCAGCTATTTTCAGTGATTTTGCAGAAGAAACATTCGTAGTAATTTATGGCAAATAGTAGGCATCCAGGGAGTCAAGTATTCAAGTCCCTAAAACTTCTAAATCCTGAGAGTAGTCTTAGAAATGTAGACTTCCACAGGGCCGTTTAGGTAAGCTCACGTTACTCCTACTTACCTTAATCACACATTTTCAAATAAATAAGAAGTTGTATACAGTATTTTTAATCAGCAGACTTAGAAATGAAAAATCAGCTACACCTGAGTAATACAGCACGTAGATTGAGATAAACATTTCATTAATAAAATGAGAAAACAGAAATAGTCATCTATTTTCACTCACAGCTTACAAAGAAGCGTTTATTCTAAGTGCACATTGATGTTGTTATCAGCATATTAATACAGCTATCAATTTGGATCTAGTTAAGGTTTGAAAATAAAAAATGAACCTGGAAGTTTTTGTAATTGCACAAAATAAGAACTGAATGCTGAGAGTTAACAGGAAATTATTTACCAAATACAGCGCACTGTTATTCCCAGTGATAATGCTTTTTAACATTATTCCCAGTGATTATGCTTCCATTATTATGGAAAAGTATTTTCCATAATAACCAATCAGCTGTGTTTTCATCCTGCCTCCCCCGTGAGAGCTGAGACATATATAGGTCTTCAACCACCTGAACTACTTCTGTTATATTATTCATTTATAATGAACATGGACTCAAAGGTCAATGGCAGGGATATGAAGCCTAAGGATCTGTCTATTTAGCATACACCAGACAAGTTAGAATCAACTGAACTAAGATTAATCCGTAACACAGTGAGGAACAGTAGGATTTCACCAACTTTTTACTGGGTCAAGAAGAAATATTCCCATAAATATTAACAATATCAGTCAGTGTATTTTAGTAATACTCTTTCATGTGCTATACAGTTTGTGTTCAACCATTCAATTCAGATGTCAGTACTTTTGTCAGTGAAATACCATTTAAATGAAGAAATACTTTTCCCACTGAAACAGAAAACAAACAGGTTTGACAATGATACTTCTTGTGCTAACAGCCATTAAGACATTATCAACACTTGTTGATTTGACTACTACTAGCCATCACTGTGCGGCATCCCTTGGTTACAATGGCAATGGTCCAGATCTGCTTTGCCAGTGATATGGACCAGATCTACACATGCTGGTAATAGTCTTGTGCATCAGCTATGGTTTCTCTTGGGATACCTCCACCTGGATTCAGCCTCATTCAGATATAACTACAGCATATGCTATTAAGGAAACCAACAATTGAATTGAGAAAAGAAAGACACTGAAGAGATGATAGCACTTCTCAGAAACTTTGTCAGCACTGCAGCTTACAGAAGAACAAGGCAAGCAGCAAGGAAAGAGGAAGTTTTCAGGATTACAGTAGGAGGTCAGAGACTACTTTAAATCCTCTTTCTACAGATCTTCAGGAGCCCTTTTGCTCACAATACTAATTCTCTGCTCATTGCAAAGAAGTATTTCCTCCTGTCAAATGCTTCTGGGACTCTGTCTCACAGGAAAAGCATACCAGCCATGAACTCTACAAGGTGTCTGGTATTTCCCTCCTCTAAATTATTTCTATTCCCATTATTTGCTCTACAGAGAATCTTTTTTCACCATGAACACCTATTCTTCTTCAGTGGAAAGACAGGCACATTCATATATACTAGCAGTCTAAAAAAAGGGCGTTTTGTCACAACATAAGGATTCGCAGCACCCAAAACCAGTCAGTTACTCCATTCATTTGAAATAACATTTAGGTCAACTGCCACTGTTCCATGGAAATGCTAACCCTGGGTAGTAGATGTAGAGAAACATGACTGTAATTGTCCCTCAACACAACACGTAACAGCCAAGAGTTGTACTGCTTCAATGACAAACAGTAGGGGGAGGATAAACAGTGGCACAAGTTGCTTATCAGAACAAATCCTCCTGCATCTAGCAGAAAAATTAGTGCTTTGCATTCACACAAGCTCTTTGGTTGCTTGAGTGTATCCATGGTAACACCTATCTTTCAGAAATTCTAGTATGCATCTACACTTATTTTACATTCTATCTAAAACATGAACAGAATTGAGTGCACTGGAGTATCTGCTCCATTAATCTGGTTCTACTTCAGCTATAAAAGTACATTAGAAGAAAGAAAAGCTCCCCCCATACCTACCCTTTAAACCAAATTCCTCCAAAACATGCAGCTGTAATTTCTGGATTACTCTATTCTTTGTCAACAGTCTTTATTGTCCTGAAATATGAAGATGAGCCCTGAAGGATTTTGAATATTTTGAAGGCATTGTTGAGTACCATTTATTAACATACAGCCAGTAAATAAACATTTGATTATATAAAAAGGGATGAAAAGTATTTGATTATATCACCAGCTTTTTAAAAAATTCTTAGCAAGAATATGATGTATAGCATTTTCTCAGGAAATTTGACAGAATTAATAACTTCTCTAATCCCAATTTAATCAAAGGCTTTTTAAAAGAAGGATTTTTAGTATTTTTCCTTATCTGTGGACCTGGAAATCCATTACATTGGATTTTCAGATTTCTCTACAATAAATTTAAGTCTCCTGATAACTTAACTTGCTATTCTTAGATAATTTGCATGATTAGTTTTAATAGCATATCAGCCCACAGAAATCTGCATACCTCAGAATGAAAACCAGTATCTAAACAATAGCCTATGAAAATTATGATAGAGGTATTTAAATCCCTGAATGAACAGAATTGGGGTGGTGTTTCATTGAAACAGAACAGTGAGATTTCATTATAATGTCATTACAACTTTCAGTAACTGCAAGAGGAGAAAACGAAATTATTTCTGCCTCTGAAGCAACCAGCCTCTATGCTGCCTTTTGTTTTCTTAAAACAGCAAGACCATTGTCCTAAAGCCAGCATTTTAAACCCAGCTACTTCCAAACAACTGTTAGGCTCCACTATATGGCATTCATTGGCAAATATCTCCCCACACAAGACTCTACTTCTGTTATTTGCTTCACCGTATCAAAACTCTCTTGAAAATAAAGAAGAAAGTAGATTGATTCAGATCTAAAGCCAACAAACAAACAAAAAAAAACAACACCAGAAATCAAATCACAGTAGATAAGGAATTGTTGCTCTTTAAGGAACTTGTTTTCCTTAGCTTTATTTTTGTGCTGCTCTTTACAATTCAAATTCAGCTACAGTGCCAGAAAATGGCAGACACGTCCTTGGAAACAACGCACACAATATGGAACTATTTTTATCAGTAAAGCATTTCTAGTGATATCTTTGAAAATACTGGGGCAGCAGTGTACTGGAACCAGGTGAAACTACTGGAAGTCTCCTCCCAATCCTATTTTGGCACCTTTGAAATCTTATTCATGTTGCCTCTTCTGGAGAAAACAGATGGAGTTAGCTGCTGGTTTTTTAGTTACTATGTGAGCAAAAAAGCTAAACTACCTTCAGAATTACTCTTGCACGTATGCAGAAAGCTAGTACAAGCTCTCTGCAGAATACAAACGTATCTTTCCAAGTAACGTTTGAATTTTTATATTTTATTTAATTCAAATGCCTACAATTTGGAAGAAACTTCTCTTGGGAGGACTTTTGTTTGAGTGAAGAACTCAGCGTTTTGATATTTTGTGCAAATGCCATTCATTTTACGATGACATTCCTTTTAGCTCTATAGTCTGACTGCCACTGCAATTAAGTCTAAAGAAGCTCTCCTTTCTCCCTACTTGGTCTCACAATCTATACAGAAACTCAAAGAATGCAAGATTTGATGCTTTTTATATTTACAAGGCAAAAGAAAAAAAACAGACAAAAGCTACTTCTGCTTGGAAAAACTAAAACGAAATCTTAGTAAACATAAAGAAGCTGAAGAAACTGTAAAATTCTACCTTGCCCTCTTTGCATGTCATCTTGGTAAGGACTTGCACAAAAAGATAGTAACACATGAGTATTATTGTTTCACCCTGGACAAGTACACAGTAAAATAGCTTATATTATCTTACCCACAAAGTCACATAATTCACGTTTCTTATCAGAAAAGCACTAAGTTATTATTTCCCTTTCTTCACCTCTTTATTAGAACTCTAAATATCACCACTGTGCCCAGAATACTGGGGGGAAATCAATCTGATGTCTGAAAAGTCAAAGCTTAAACTTCAGAATGCTTTTGTCTCTCAAAGTTGCATAAAAAGTAAGAGTCATCTAGAAAGACAAATTAAGAGAATATGAAAAGAAATGGAAAAATAATAATACTGAAGATTTGGGAATGTATTTTAATTACAGAGACTCCAAATAAGGTTAAATTTGACAATTAATTCAGGGTAGACTCAAAAGATTCAGGCAGTCTCTGAATTCTGACAGGTTTTCATATAGCTCAGACTTACCATGCAGAAGGTAGTGAATATTTTATGTTGTTTATTTTGAATACTTTTACTTGAAGTCAGGTCTTTTTGGTTAATAAAAATCAACACTAAGTTACAAAAAAAGTATGCGTGTTCATAAATATTGATGAGAAGCCAGACTGAAAGTCCTATTAAATTGATCAGTCCCATTAACTTTAATGAGCTGTCAGTCAAGACTGCAGGCCTGCAAACTGAGATCCCTTCAGTCACCTCTTGGCATATGCAAGCGTATAAGGCAAAAAGTATGCTCTCAGCAGAGTGAATTCACTGGGGTTTCCCCTCAGCAACATGCCTATGGCCAAACAACCACATCAGCTCTGAAGATCACTGAAAGTCAGAGGTGAGATACACTGTCATCAGGTCCAGCTGGTGAACTAGCCAATGGCCTTGTTATGTCAAACTATATTAATTTTTTTTTTTGGGGGGGGGGGGGGAAGAATTAAAAAAAAATAATCAAACACAAGGTAAGTTTGTCTTCAAATAACTGAAAAAAAAAAATTAATCCACAATTCTCCTGCAATTTGTTGACAAATACAGGTTAAGTCAACAGATATATGTATGTAAGTCAAGTGTACCCTTCTGTCAGGTTAGAAAAGCAAACTGAAGAACCATACTGTAATCATCTGCTGCCAATTCATCCCTAAATAATAATTTTAAAGAAGGAAATGAAGAGCCAAGTTGAAAGCTAGATGTCACAATGGCAAACACACTGTCACTGCCAAAGTATCCCTCTGTAATTTACAGATCTGAGATGTATATTACATCAGCTCTAGGCTTTAAGACTCTTTGTTCTTCAAAACTTTTCCCCATGATGCTTAACTTTATGACAGACTGGCCACAGGAAAAAACAGGATGTTGAGTATGTGCCAATACTCCACCTTATCCTAGGGATAAGGCAGGCCTGACATTTGGAGTCAAGAAGGAATTTCTGCCCCCCTCCCCAAAGACTCATAGTGCTTTCTTGTTTTCCTGGGAGGAAAGATGCATGGGAGCAGTAGGGTTTGTTCATAGCTTTAAAACTATTTACAGTGACTCAGGGTAAATACCAACTTTTGAACACTAAACATTCCCAATAAACACTTGTCAAACCACTCACATACAGAAATTTAAAAAAAAAACACAAACCCAACAACAACAAAACCAACAAAAAAGCTCACAAAACAAAAAAAGGAAAAATTAAAATGTTTCATATTAAAGGTGAAATGTTTATGCCCTCTACTCTACAGACATCTGGATTGCATTTTATCATCCCTGGAGGGACTGCGAATAGTGCATCTGTACAGCTATTTTCTTCTCTACTGAAACCTTTCTGAAATATCAGATACGGACGCCTGCCTTGCTGTGGGTGGTGAAATCTCATTCATATTCTCCTGTAAACAACTTAACAGCAAATTACAAGTGCACTTCCATCCCACAAAATCACCTTAGCAACTCCCGCAAAACATCTTCATCCTTCACAGGTAACAGTCACATGCAGATTTGTAAAGCCTCCAAAAGAAAAATACCACCTATGCTAAAAAAAATAACAAAAGCTTTATGTTTTTCTACATAGAACCTTAAAATCCCTAAAAGGCATAGATTCATGTTCTGAGAAGCAGTTGTTTTTAACATAACAAGGTTGTCTTACAATTTTATCAACTCGTATACAAACACTGTATTTCCACCAGAATATTCCAGCCTGGAATATTCAGACAGCTGCTCCTAGCAACACATTACTTAAACGTTAGCCTTCATGTACGTTCCACTTGCTGCAAACGTGAAGGTCTGTGGTGGGCAACACTGTTTTAGTCACAAATCCAAAACACAGCACTGTACAGGCTGCTGCGTAGAGTATCCATCAGAGGTTAACAGTCTGTCATAGGAAGAGTTTTAATTGATAGGACTTTTAACTCAGACTTAAGTGGATCATGCTTTTAACTCCGAAAAATCCTTTGTCAACAAGGCAGCTGTACTGCCAGAACATCAGCTTTTATGACAGAACACGAAGAAATGAGGATTTCACCCACCTATGTGTGCATGTGTGGTGTGAATTTTCAGGAATCTCACAACTGTATTTATATTACCATTCTCTAGGTCAACTCTAGTTTTGGCTCATTGATCACAATTTTCTTAGCTCCTCTGGATAAAGAGGATGAAATCTGTATGCCACGTTGAAAATGCTAAGGCAGACTTCAAAATGAAACAATTCATTCCCAACTTTCTGAAAGCCTTGAATATTTTTAAAATATATGTAACGGGAGATAAGCTAGTGTTTAATTCATCTCTTAAATGCAATTCCAGGAAGGTGCATTTATACATAGCTAAAAAGAGCTGCAATAATTATATGTGGGACCATGCTCTGCCCGAAAATAATGTATTCATTTGCTGTAAGGTTACATAGAAGATACTTTGAAAAGATGAGGTAGGTCAGTCTAATAGATCTATTTCAATTACAGATCTAACTAAAAGCCTGTTTCTGCAAAGTTCTGAGTAGTACTTTGAAGTCAGAAGGATGAAAGGGTGTTCAGTGTCTGCCAGCCTGAGGGCTCTATAGTATAAACCAGCAAAACATCCAATTCCTTACTGACCATGGCCAGTGCCTACTATAGGGATACCCCTGCTTTAAGCAAAAGGTCCCTTGCTCACTCTTCCTAGCTCATGCTCAGGTATGTAACGCTGGTTAAAAGAAATTCGGAACCTGGATAACGATAGATCAGAGAAGGTTAAAACAGGCTTAAGAACAAAATAAAGTAAGTTTAGAAAAAGCTCTATCTACAGGAAAATGGAAAATTTGCCTGATTATAAAAAAAAAAAAAGTCTGTAATTGCATTCACAAGGCTACAAGACATCCAGTAGCATTTAATAACAGTACTAATTTCTACCAACACAGGCCAGATGAATCGGGATAACAATACCCTCAGCCATAACAAAGCTACCAGCACAAACAAGTGGTTTTTCAACATCTCATCATCAAACTGGAGTAACAGATCAGATTATCCCTCACAGTTTAGAAGCCTCACCAAGAAGATGAAACTTAAGTCATTCAAGATCACCAATGTTCTGTATCTCACTGGTAGGATTTGCAAGTCTTTGTGTAGCTATAAGAATCTTTATGTTATTTCAGTATGTATCTTGTTTACTCAACCACAATCACAAAACTAAAAAAAATAATCAGCATGTCTAGTTCAGTAAAATACTAATACCGTATCATATGCATGGTGAGTCATGCCACTGGGTTTGTTTGGAAGGCATGTGGGCTTCCTTCCCGCAGTCCACTGGGACCACAGGGACATGATTCGCTTTTCAAATGTTCCTATGGTCAAAGGTAGAGACTGTTCATGCAAAAGAGCAAACCTTCAAGCTTACCAAGGAGTGAGCAGGCTCTGCCCCTAGACACACATGACCCCTGAAGATTTGGTACTGCGCTTGCTGGGCCAGCCCAGAGCTCATTCCAGCGCTGCTGAGCACGGTAATTGTTTGGTTCCTGAATAGTAATGGGGACAGAGCTCTCTTTGACTAAGAATGCATTTCTTGTGAGTCAAAACTACCAGAGGGTTTAACTTCCCTCCCCCATCTTCTTTTTCCATAAATTCTGGAATGCAGAAACACATCATAATTACCCTGAAAGCAGAAGAGGGAACACAGGCAAGGAGGGCCTTGGTCTCTCTTCTTAATTCTATTCCTTTGCTTTTTGATCATGACCCAATGAATGATTGTTGCCACAAAAGACTCACTGTTATCAGCTTGCAATTAAAGCCTTCACAGAAAAATATTCAGATTGTATTCAGGCATTAATATGCAACAAATAAAATCTTTGCTATGTACTTTAAAATCCGTGCTTAAATATTCTGTAATTTTATTCCTTTCTGAGCAGATGAGACTTTGGGAGGGCCATAATTTTACTCTAGTAAGTAAATTATATTAAATAGAATAATATTATAAATATAACAGATCACGATCCAGCACAGCTTTAACATTTCGTTGCATAAGGTCTACTGCAAACACGAAAAATTAAGCACTTAAGATGGCTGACAAAAAGCACAGGTGTTACATTCATGGAATGGTTTTGTATTAGTTGTGGGTTTTATGTTTCCAAACAATCATTAAGAAGTTTCTCTTTCAAGTTTGAATAGTTTCCTGCAACGTTACAGCACAGACACTACAGCACTGTGCTAGTGCGTAACAACTTTAAAAAACAAACAAAAACCTCCATAACAAGAATTTATCTTCCTACCCCTTTAACTTCACATCTTAGTTGTTCCTCCTCTTTTCAGAAGGAAAACACGGGAAGAGTACACAGCATAAATGACGGTCAAACAATGCAGCTGTCCTCACGACTGGCAAGTTCACTTGCATAAATAATACTAGTGTTTTCCATTCTGCAACTGTGAGCTACTAGAGCAAGCTACCAGCAGAAGATGAATGGCATTTTGCACTAAGCACTGACTTCTCCCCAGTAGACTAACTTAAGCAAGTATGAAGCCTGAGCTCAGTCTCACTCAGTTTCACCCCCAGCAATGATTCTGTGAAGAGGTCATTTACAAAAACTCATTAAGGGAACTTTCAAAGAGTTTTTTTTATGGGAAAGTTAATATGGCTCTGCAACTTAATTTACCGTATTTGGAGTTTGTTTTTTTCATATACTCCTTAAACTTATTTATTTTTCTATGGTGGAAAACCACTCAGTAAATTAGACTGGAGAACGGGAAATACATAAACTGCGGTCGAGTTGAGAGTGCAGTTACCTTTGGAACTCATTATATAAGTGTACAGTGTGTAACTTTTCTGTATCCACAATTTTCATTTGATGAAATTTAAATAAACACATTTTAAAAATTCATCAAGTATTGCAGTCTGAGGTAGATGCAGTAAATATGTGGTATGATACTGTAAATACAGTATGATTTCCAACAGAATTATAATTATTTATTCAGCTTTCAAGTCCTGCAAGGTCTTTTGTATTATTTCAATACTGTTGTTTTTTGGTACAGCAGACTGGAGAAATCTAACAAGAACCCTGCATAGTAACAGTAAAGCAATAATAGCTCTGAGCATTTTTACTTGGTAAACAGAACGCACATTTTTATATCGTCTTGTCTATCTCTTTATCTGCTTGTTAAAACTGTGAGCAAAATGCACAAAGATAAACAAGACAGTGCTAATTGCTGTTGACTAGCCTCTTTTCCAAAATGCTTATTTCACACTATGTAAGCAGCACGCAGCTCTTCAGGCATGTTGTGCTGTAGGTGGAAGCAAACAATTCCTAGCAAAGGATTTTAATGGACATTGCCTCTTCATTCCATTTATTCTGAATTCTTACTGCTAATAACACAGTGCTTCTGTTGCTTAGGATTAATGTTGCTCCCAGGCAATTTATTATCTCCCCTTCAAGATTATTTAGAATTATTGTTTTGAGGCAAGATCATACAGTTCTTTTTAGGGTCTCCTCACTGAGTAAGTATAACCCCTGTTTCCAGTTAAAGTTATGATATTAAAAAAAAAAGGTCTCCCAGAAGCACTTCCAGTATTTTAACATTCACTGTAATCCACTGTAATGGCTTAATTTCACATATTGCTTTGTGAAATACCTCAGAAGATCAATGTAAAAAATTCAAAGAACAACAAAGAAACAGGAGGAAAAGTTGCACCAAACTGGCGTGTCCTGGGACAAGAGTTGAACTGAAGTACTGCATGACATGACTATACATCTTCAGGACTACCTGCAAGCCTGACCATTAGGAAAAAAAAGCAGCAGAGCAATGCAGACATCTGCACTTGACCTTAAGAAGTGCAAATTCCTCACAATCACTAGGAAGTTGGCTATTTCCTAGAATTCCTACTTTCCAAAATAATTAGAAACCATAAGCAAGAAAGCTTTACCCTTTTACAGTACTTATGTTGCTGGCGTGTTTGTGTTAAATGCTTTTTCTGCAAAAGGAACACAGCTAAAATTACCTTAGTTACAGAATTATTTTGACAGATAAATACAAATTCTTGAGTTGGCCAACATGCAAAACAAGCAAACACACAGACAAGGGATGGCACAGGCATCCAGAAGCCTTTCT
>KZ506154.1:227348-244283 GCA_002844005.1 Limosa lapponica baueri | reverse complement strand
GGACTAAGGCTTTTAGGGAGTGCAGTTACTGGTGTTTAGCAACTGTGAGTCGTATTTGCTCTCTGTCTGCCAGTCGTACCTGTGTGAGCACAGTAACGTCAGTGCCTGGGTGCTGCAGTCAGTGGCCTATAAATGCCACCCTGAAAGCATGAGCCATGCCTCCTGTGTAGGACTGAAAGCCATGTCTGGGACTTCAGGGAGGGAAGGGGAGAGCACATAATACCTGGGACATTTTATAAGGTGTGGTGCTGACTCAGGCTGGCTACAGCCAAATCTTAGGATTTTCCAGACCAACAAACAGAATTAACTAGTAATAACAACGAACTCCCATGACTTAGACATCCACAGCACAAAGTGGCCTCTGCCATACCGTGTAAGATCACTGAGCACCAAACCTAACACCCTGTCTCAGGAGGAGGATTCAGCTTGCAGCTGTAGGGCTTGGGAGCCACTGCAGTTAGCTGCTTACGCAGTAACGAATGAGGAGAGAATGTCTCAGCAGACTGATAAACATGTGCCCTGTGGCTTTGGGTAGCCTTACCTCTATCTGGAGATCTGCCTTGCTTCTCAGCAGGTAGTTATCAAGCTCAGTCATGAAAAGATTGACATCAATTAATAAATTGGTTGCATTAAAACTAAGCCTGCTTACCACTAGCACTGATACATGAGATTACTAGATGCTATTACAAAACCAGTTCCTCCTACAAGAGACACGGTGCAGAGGGAAAGGGTTGCAGCTGCAAGTGTCAGTGGTGCTGCAGGGCGTGAGGAGGGGATGGGGACTGCCCCCGCACTTGGCCATGCTTGGTGTTTAATACTGCAGCCACTCTTGCCTCCACACAGTCCGGTGCTCTTTTGATGCAAAGACCTGGCTTTCCTTTGAGCTGGATTTATAGACAACGGTGGAAGTTGGGGCAAATTCCTTGCACCTTCTTTGCCACTTGCATGGCTGTAAAGAGAATGCACCACCAGGGAAGGCAAAAGGGGGTTTGCTGTTTTTAGTGACAAACATCACCAATCTGAATGATTAAAAAAATGCTATCCAAGTGACAAATTTGT
The DNA here is from genome assembly GCA_002844005.1 of Limosa lapponica baueri. Classification (NCBI taxonomy): domain Eukaryota; kingdom Metazoa; phylum Chordata; class Aves; order Charadriiformes; family Scolopacidae; genus Limosa; species Limosa lapponica. The sequence goes on along the minus strand of KZ506154.1, from coordinate 243,224 downwards.
TAAAAGCTAATTCTCTTCTTTTATATGTAACACAGCCGTTTATTCCCATCATCAGTAGAAACCTTATAGAAGGTATAATTATATGTAATTAACTTTTCTCTTTTTTTTTTTTTTAAACCAAATACCTAAAAACTTGTGATCTCAGAAAAACAAGCTGTGTTACAAGGGGAGAGCTGAACGTGGAATCAAAATCATAGTCCATTCTTGCTAATGAATGTGCTCCACAGAAAATGCACCCTGGGTCTTGCTTCACTTGAAAAAGAGCAGAGGCTCTGACAAGAAATACCCAGAATATTATGAACTTTACTGTTATGTAGTGAATATAACTGTATGGACTGTTTCATAGTTGTAGTTACAACACTGGGGTGCTTGAGAAGTCAACATGGTTAAATTTCCTGGTGCTGTAGGACAGCATTACTGGTGAGTCTGTGCTCTCCTCGTCCTTGTAAGGGAAGGGCTGGCGGTCCAGTGCAAGGGGACTTGTCTGAAGGCAGTGTTTACTCATGTAAGACATTTTAAAAGAAGTAGGATTATAGCTGTAAAAATTAGGTAACGCTCTCAAATTCCTCATCTTCCCATCACTATAGGGACAAAAATCCTTTAATTTTTTTTAATGGTATGGGCTGTACTTAGACTGTACCTGAAAGGGAATATTTTAAGGGAATTGACAATAGTTCCTGGAGAGAGAAAAGCTGCACGCTCTCCCTGGCCCAGCTGGGGAACAGGTGCCGGGGCTACAGAGTTGCCTCTGGATCCAAATGGTTTTTTCACTGATGTGATAATAAAACCTGTGCAAAGAAACGGGTTAAAATAAATGCTGCATTTTCAATGCAGGTGGTTTTGTGACCAAAATTAAAGACGACTCAAAGACAAAGAATGAAAGTTTGCAATATTGGGGATGCTTAGCTTCATGGGCAAAAGTAAATGTATGCCTGAATCACAGTGTCACAGAATGGTTTGGGTTGGAAGGGATCTCATCTAGTTCCAACCCCCCTGCCATGAGCAGGGACACCTCCAACTGGACCAGGATTACTCAAAACTTCATCCAGCCTGGCCCAATCCTTTGAGTTATGAGGTCTGCTAAGATTTCAGTTACAGAGATCAAATGAGTGCTTATTGTAATGGTATTTCTAGGCCATGAGACAGATAACATGGCTAAAACTCTAATATAATTTACACAGTAAATTTACAACATTATATAAACCTCGTCTTGTCTTTGGATAGCCATTGTCTTCACATTTACCTGTCTCATCACGTGTCCTTCCTCACTCAATTAAATCCAATTGAGACAAGACGGTTTTCAGGACAGAGATGTCTTTTACACGTGTGGGCACATGTATGTACCATACCCACCGACAGCTCTGTATGCAGTAAGCTCCAGAAGTCTTGCGGCTTCTTTGGCATTGTGTTGAATGCAATGTGCTCAAACACATACCCTGGAGATCCATGACTGGGCAGCTTGCTACCTGCAGCATGTCACCCTGTTCTGCTCTGACAACCTGCTGCCCCTGTTTCCAGTGTATGCTGGGATGTGGCACTGGTCAGAAGCATCTACTGCTGTTGCCAGAGGAAGGGAAAGGGCTCTGGTAGGCAGTCATGGACAGCAGCCTTTGAAATCTCCCTGCTACGAGATGTTGGAGTTCTCCTGCAGGCGAGAGGCTCTTAAAGTTTGATTTAGAAAAGATTATTTATCACTCTACAGTTAAATGCCCAGAGTATGTTTTTTCACTGCAAAGGAATTCGTGTTATATTTCTAAGTCCTGTCTATATCAAAGAGACACCTGAAGTGATCCTCAGCTCACAGAATACTGCACCTTCACCTGAAGAGGACCTTCACTTGATTTAACTTACCCTTGCAAGCCTCGGAGCCAATTCTCGGCTGGTTTGTGGGTTAGACAGGATGCAGCCAGGGCACAAACAATAGGGTCATTGCCTGGGACTGTGGTTTGGGGATGAAGAGGGATTCTCAAAGCTTCTCCTTTGCACGTCCTCAAATAGGAAAGAAGAGATCGTGAAAAAGGAGTAAAAGTCATCTGGAACATTAACAAAACCCCAGTAAACTGTAGTATTATCTTTTTATTGTAGATACACCATGACTATGAGTAGGCTGTGTTCTTACTACAATTACTGCATTTTTAAAATGACATGTTAGTAGCAAAAGTAACATTTAAAAGTAAAGTTTAGTGTAGATAAAAACCAAACCACCATTCCTACTCCTACTTACCCTGTGGAAAAAGCCATTGAAAGTTACAGCTATGCCAATAACTAAACTCATAGTACAATGAAATTCTGCAAACAGTATTTAAGCATGGACGGGAGGCCCTGATCATTTCACACACTGAGCCTGATGTACGGATACTTTTTCAGCATTAGGAAATCTATTGCTTAATTAATGTTTCATGGCAGTTTGCATATGTGAAGCACTATATAAATGCCGAGTATGATTCAGTTGTCAGTATCTGAACATAAATTACATTTCACACAGGCTTTGGGATAAGAAATTCCATAACATTTGGCAAAATGGCTTATGCATTCCCAGTAATTTTACATAAAATCTATTCATAGTGTCCATTGACTGGAAACAATATATATGATTCTTTTAGTTGAACTACTTAATTCAGCAGATAACCACTGCTGCTTCATAGTTCATGGATGAGAATTAAAGAAAGCAGCTGAGGCATACATTTGAATTTGATTAATGACAAAGGAACCATTTCAGAGGACAGAGAACACACTGTCCACTTAGCTCATAGTACAAAACAAAAAGTCAAAGCGACCACTTTCAGTTGAATAGTAAAATGAGAGCTGGTCCTGCCCTGCCCCGAGCACAGCCAGTCTTCTACGGAATGAAGGCACAAGGAGGTGTGATAGATGCTTGAACAGTCCTACCAACTTCAAACTGCTGACAGTAATTTTTCTGACATTCAGTCAAAGTGAGGCAGTGCTTATAGCTTCTGGTTTTGTTTTTCTTTCCTACTTTTGATGCTACCAGAGTTGTTAAGGGCCTAATGCTGCACCCTTTGCGCGTGCAAAATAAAAGCAGATAAATGGCTGAGAATAGCAAGTTTTCCCAGTGCTGTGTAAAATACTTGGATGAGGATTGAGTTTGGAGAGAATATTGTCCCGGCAAGGTAGGGAGGCCACCGCAGTGCTGTGCCGCTCCTGGTGCCGGCTGGCACTCGCTGGGACGAGCTGGGGTGTTTCCAACCAGCTCTGCCTCATGCTGCCTGGACTCCGCTTAAAGAACTGAAGGCAACGCAGAAACCTGCTGCTGGCAGAGCCAGCGCAGAGAGGACAGCAGCCGGAATAGAGCTGGAACTGCAGCCACCAAATAAAAGCACCTGCAAAATGCCTGTGAAGGGAAGAGATGGGAAAACTGCCACGGAGGGCCATTATGGAGTATAGCCTTAGCACAGCAATTACCAATGAAAAACAGGTGATTGTGATAAAATAATTGCCTAGTAGTGTCTAAAACTGATTCATCCAGAGATTTCTAACAGCAGAAAATTTCTTTCTGCTGTTATTTTATGTAATAGTGTTAGCATTCACTCAAATAATGAAATACTTTAAATTGCCTATTTTTTCTCTCCACTGTCTCTCAGGAGACTCGGTCGCAATGCTCTGGGATGTTTGCTCATCAGAAAATGACAGTTTGAACTCAAGGAGGAAATTATTGCAATGCACAGAGTAACAGAATGGGCTCTCCTTGTCCATTGTTTTGGAGATTTCACTCAGAGAGCTGTAAAACCAGACCCAAGAACTCCTGGTACTAGTTATTTCCTGAATAATGTATTTTCTCTTTTGCTTTCCTGCTTCTTCAGGGCAGACCTCCTGGAGATCTCTCAAAGCTACAAGGAAGTCCGGTCCAATACCACTGTTGGAGTGAAACCCTAACGCTCTACACCAATTTGCCTGGAGAGATTTCAAAGTTAGAACCGAGTCTCGTGGAAGATCAACAGCTTAAACTCTTTATGCTTTTCTTACATCTTCTGTCTGAGCAAGAGAGGTCTGAGACTTGTAAGACTTCTTTCCGCTATCAGTACATCTGCAGAGATAATGAGAGTGTATTACAAACACACTATGCCTTTCCTGAATGTTTTTATTAAATACAAAATACTTTAAATGCTCCTGGTGGAGCTGAATGACTCACAGAACTGGTAATGGGATTAGATCATTGGTTCAAGACTAGTTCAGGACCAATATCCTGTAATCTGATATATGTGGCTAAACCCTGTTTATGGCAGTGGGGTTCGGTGGAGAGATCCTGCCTTTCACCTGCAGATCTCAATGCAGGGGGTAGAAGAACACAGGGTAATAAGCATTGGCACTTAATCATTGGGTTTGCTCATGTTCTCGTTTCTGTTTCCAGTTCGTGTTCTCATTGCTGGGTCACATCATTAAATAAATAGAAGCTTTTAAGTAACTGCACAGGGAAGAAAGGGAGCTGTTTTGTTCCTGCAGGGCCTCTAGCCCACTGGGAGCCCCACAGGGATTCCAGCTCTGGCCAGCAGTGTCTGGAGCTACTGAAACTTGCTCTTTAGACATGGAAGAGGGGACACATATCTGCTGAATGGTGAGTTGTCAGACCATGCAGGAGGGTCCTGCATCTGCGTAGCCTCACAAATCAGCCCGGGTCATGCTGATTTGTGATTAAAGACTTTCAAATTTTATTCATCCACAGTCCAGATATGAGACCTGTGTCATGATTGAACTGTGGTTTTCTGGAGCTTGTCCATACTGTTTTTAGTGCTAACTTGGGAATATCTTCAACATGCTGAGAGATTTTCAGGTTTTCTGTCTCTGAACAGTAGGTATAGTCATCCCGTCTCATTCTCTTATAGGATTTTGATTACTTTTGATACGGAAGGATAGCATCTTTTTCTTCTCATTTAGTGCAAGAAAGCCTTCCTATGGCCAAGAGGGAAAGCTTTCAAATTGCCTGAAGCTCATAAATTTCAGAAGATAAAAGTTCATATCCACATTGGCCAAGATAAAAATATTCTAATTGTATTTTGTAAGAGAATCGGTGTTGTCACCATTTCTTTCTTTTGAAGAGCTTATGGAAGGAGAATGTAAAACCTGGGCCTTCACAGTTTGTCACCACTTTCATGACATCTTTGGAAACAACAAGAGCCCTCACTTTATCTTCCTGTCCAGCACATAACCGCCACTATATCCACATTCTTTCTGCTCTAGCACTCTTTTTTCCCCATCATGTATATTTTAAGACAACCTAGGGATTTAAAAAATATTCTAGCTTATTTGATATTAGTGTCTAGGACCCACAGTAGTATCAGAATGCCACCAGTAGTTACAGCATGCTATCAACAGTTACAGAATGCCATCCCTGCAGTGCGGGCGAGGGGCAGCACTCATTGAAGTGCTTCTAGACGCAGCCTTGGATGGGGGTAAAATTCCTGACCCACAAACTGCCTTCTCTTCCTGGGCCAGCTACAAGAGGTTTTTGGATTTTAAGAGGCTATGGAAGGAGCTGAACACTGGAGAATTAAATTGCGTTTGTCTTCAGTTAGGTATTTCATGAGATTTCTGTAATCTCCTAAACCTGCCTGCGAGTGGTCTTTGGGGTGGAAAGGAAGGAGGCAAAGAGGAATAAAGCATCACTATTTCTGCCATCCCATGAACAATCCTAAGAATAACTGAGTTTAAGGAAGTTATATATATGCACATATATATGTATATAAAAATATATACCTGGGTATTATATATTTATATATACATATATTAGGTATATATAAATATATAAGATATTATATTTTCTATATGTAATACATATTTATATAGTTCTATTTTTAATAGTATATATATTCCAGATTAAAAATACATATAAAATTCTGTACTCTCTATGACTTTTGCTATTCTGTTTCTGGGAATTATAGGCATCATCCTCATCCCCTCCATTTGCCAGAACTGCTGTGACCTGAACACACCACCACCATTTCTGCCCACAGCCAGGTCTGTCTATCTCCTCCCACAAGTCCCCTTTTTCTTTCTTTCCTAGGTTTTCTGTTCCTGATAAAATTGTTATTCTAGTTTCCAGCTCTTCCTAAATGACTTGCAGAAGGCAGTGACAGGTTGCAATTTTAAATCCACTTAGCTATTTTTTTCATGAATAATCCTGTTTGACAGGCTTTTCTCCCCTCCCTCCTTGTCATTAAGCACGGCTGCAGTTCAGGCTGAGCGAAGAGCAGGGTAATTGTTTTGGTTAAGGACACAAATGAGAGAGAGAGAGATTTTCAGCTACTGTAGCCGAAGCAGAAACAACGGAGCTGGTGTCCAAAATCTAGCTGAAAAGTAGTTTGATTTGTTACATACCATGAACATCTATTCATTAATTTTTGGATTGACATTTGAATATTGTTTCACTACTGGTAAAACAGAGTATAGATGCCTTTAAACTGTTTATGTTCAAGGCCCAGAACAAATGCAGATTAAATCACTTGCTCTGTGCAAAGTTGTAATTTTATTCATATAGTTCTTAACTGTGATTGTGAATATATTTTTTGTTAATGCTTATGTTAATGTTTTCCAATAGCATAAATTATGCCATTGAATAATCTTAAATTATATTCCTTCCTAAAGTGAATAAGAGTCTGAACTAAGATTAGTGGTTAGAAAATGAGCGCAGATCTCCATCTAGCCTACCCTACTGTACGTTGTGCTGTGCAGAGGCAAGGGGCAAAGCACTGGCTCCAGGGCTCTGGCCACCCCTTTCCAGCTGGACTTGCTCAACACTTCACTCAAGAGCACAACTGGCTTCTCTATGCAAGTGTCCACAGTTATCACACAAAAATGCTTTCTATGGCTTAGTTAACTTGATGCATCAGAGACAAGCCAGGAGAGAGTGAGGAATGCATGGCAGAGAAGAGGAAGCATGCTCAGCCCACTTGCTGCGCATCTGATGCCTCGTGACCTGGTGCCACTGGGTGCCAAAATCAATGGCTTGGGATTCAGGACAAGAAAACCTTCTTTGTCACCTAAAGTATGCCAGGATGTTACTGGGCTGATGCAAGCATGGGCTCACTAGGTATTTGTGTGGGCTGTGGATCTCATACAAGTCTCTCTGCATTTCCACTGATGTTGTAGGTGGCTGTACTGTATAGTATTATATATGTAGTATATATAAAACATACACTGGATGGAAAGAAAAGGTGCCTAGATAAACCTAGTCTGTACATGTGGAGCATTATTCCATATGTGCTTAGAGAGATACATGCACTATGTTAGCTAGCAACCAGACATCAAATCATGAACAGGCAGCAGTTGGAGGATGACCAAAGGAGCTACAAGCCACCCGAGCATACCATCCATTGCTCGGGGGCAACTGAAGGACACATCTTTGCTAAGTTGGTGAAGATAGACCAAAACTTACTCTGCCTGTGCTCTGAGCTGGTAGGACACATCCAATCCAGAAGCGAAATATTTCCACTAGAGGTGTTGCACCAAAGCAATACCCTGGCGCAAGCACAGCCACGTGGCTGTTCTGCTTCTTCACTGGAGCTAGCTCAGATCTAGCAACGGACAACATAAATATGAGTCTGTGGGTGCACACCTCTGCAGACATGAATTTACACCTGGATTCATCCCTTTTACACGCTTATGGAAGATGCTTATCTTAGAAGCCAGATTGCCAGAGTTCCTTTCTACTCAACTGATGGTGAGAAAGTTCAAGCTTTGGGCAGATGAAACCCCAGCTAAGTGAATGTCATCTCGGACTGAATTGTTCTCTGGAGGTACCAGAAGTTAACAGGGATGGACCCAGGTACTTGTATTTGAGAACATTGTAAGGTTGAGGTGTGTTTATTCTGTCTGGCCACACTCCAGTTTCAGTTATCTAGTAACAGCTGGTGGCTCTCAAACCCCACCACATTTGCCCTGAGCGTTTCTTGCCTCCTGACTCAGGCTGTGGCTGTGGGGAAGGGATGCCCTGTGGCGTGCCCCCACCCTGGGATGTTTCGTTCAGCACAGGCACACCTGCCCATGTCTCAGGGCACTGTGGGGAGCTTCACCGAAAGAGGTGGCAGGGATGGCCCTTGGAGCAAGAACGCTCTACAAACCCAAAAGTATGTGTAAGGCAATATAACACTGATGCAGCTGAGAACTGTCATTTGGGCTGTGACATTTTTCTTGAAGTTTTTTTCCTAAATTAAGCAGGCATCCTTCAAAAGGCACTGCCAGGTATTTGTCATTTTTATTGTGGGCAGCTTCCATTGTGCCAATGCCTTTTACAGGCCAAATGATGTTAGTCTTTTCCTCTTAGTGTTTTTGACAGGAATTTTGAACAGGTTGGAATTAATGCAATGAACATCGTGTATTAACAACTGTTAGCTTTAGCCTAGCTAAATGATCAATTGTATGTATTTGCACTGTTGCATCCCTTCATGTTGAAGTAGCCTGGGAAAATTAATTTATTTTACTCCTTATTGATTAGTTTAAAAGGGTTTTTTGCTAACCCTGTGCTCTGGAAAAGATATAAACCTAGTTATTTTGAAAAGCTAATGGAATTTTTCAAATTGTAATGGACACATCCAATTGCCATCATGTTTAAGGACTATTTCCTTCACATCCAATTGTCCAAGTGATCAACACACACAGCACACACACTCTGATATGTTTATTATTCTAGAGGAGAGAGGGAAATAAAAAATAACCTCCTGTTGCCTTTTAATTGCTCATTTCCTGCTTAAGACAGAAATGCCATTTTGCTGCTATAGGATAGATAAATGGGTGGGATCGTTTTTGCACTCCATTAAAGCAGCAGTGCTTTGATTAATTATTACAGAAGCAAACTGAAAAAATAATTATTAGGAAAGTAAGCTAGAGGTAGCATTATTTCTTAAGCAAGTAATAAATGCAGATGATTTCCTCCAAATGCATAAAGGTTCCAAAGTCGCATAACATGGCACTAATTGATTCAATTCTTATGTGCTGCCTGCTGAGCAGATGGGTTTATACTTGTGCTTCAAACCAGAGGCTTGGGAACTAAGTGGATAAAAGCTCTGGCCTTTCACCTCAGGTGCAGCTTTGGTTTAATGACGATGTGGGGCTTGTCTTTCTCAACAGTTCAGACTCTTTATGTACCGAATTTCATGCCTGACTTCTTATTTACATACCATTTATACTTAATTCCCTTTAAAAATTTGTTTCTCTACAGTTTACATGGGCTTGTTAAATGCCTGAGCTTTGATTAAGGGCAAAACATCTAATCTAGATGCTGAGAATTCAGCTCCAGGATGGTGCAAATATGACAGAAAAACTAGTGACGTGGCACAAATTATCTCCCTGGGGTGGACAAAGGCTGGGAGCAGTGGAAGCAGACAGACCACAAATCCCAGTGGTACCTGAGCACTGCTGTTGAAGATGCTGTGGTGGTGCTTGGGGAACCATCACCCAGGAGTACCTAGCACTGTAGATCCATCTGCTGAGCACGGATCTGAGCATTTGACAGCTGGGTGAAGTGGGGAGGGGGTGTCTGCAGTGTGTGGTCCCTGAGTGATGGAGCCCCAGGTGCTAGATGAATGCTGGGAAACCCCACTGCTGCCTGGATGTGGACCAGGGCCGCGGCCCCACTTTCTCACCTGGGAAAAGAGCAGACATCAGTCTGTATCAGCGAGAAGAAACCTATCTGAAAAATTCCCTATCAGAGGTGAAACTCACCTTCGAACAACAAAGCCACCCCTTCCAGGGGAGGGAAAAGCAAAGAAATCTAGTTTTCACTGACCTGCTATGAGTAGGTATCTATGCGAAGCTGCAGCTGTAGAACCGCTGTGGTGCAAAGAGTTCTCCCAGAATAAAGGTCTTTGGCTCAATTCAGCTCCTTCATTGCACTGAGGAGGGTGGCTGTCAGGAGGAGGCATTAGTGAGTGCTAGCAGGGCAGTACCAACCAGCTTTTCTTACAACTCTAGCCACCTTTCACCCGGAGATGAATGAACATTTTTAGCTCTCCACGTGCTGTTTGTGGATTAAGTCACACAAAAAAATAAGCAAAGCTCTTAAAACTAATTAACAGCTACCACTTATAAAAGTTCTTTGAGTATCAATACAAACTGCTGCTCCGCTCATCTCAGTGTGCAGCATTTTCACGTTATCAAGGCAGAGAATGAAGCGAGTGGGAGTCGGGCGCAGGGAGCTTAATCAGGCTCTGTGGGCTGAACGCGGTCCTCGGCGCAGCGCTGGATCTCACGCTTAATAAATAATTGTGACAGATGTTGAGAAATCTGAAAGCTCGTATTTTAATGTGGTGCTAAATTCAAGTAGACATGTCTACAGAATAAAAAATGAGAGAATTTAGACTAAGCCAGTCTAAATGTGCTGAAATTTCATCACTAAGCATCTATTTAAGCACCTTTGAGTTAATGCTTTTGGGATCAGGAGTCAGAGACGTGTGTGTTTGGTGCTTGTGCAGGAAGTGGGACATGGTGGGGTTCCACGGGGAGCTGATGGGGTGACATGGTAAGAGACCACCAGTACCAAGCTGCTCTGAGTCCCAGGGGGAAAGAGACAGGGCTTGAAACACATTCAGCCTAACAGAACTGCCTTTTGTCTTTTTTCTCTGCTGTTATAGTATCTGTGCGTCAAGCTTTGTGCTTAAGCAGAGCTTAAAGCTGATGGTATATAGGAAAGGCCAGACCCATCAGTTGTTTCCATGATAGTTTTTCTGTGATTGCTCGTCCCAGCAGAAAACTCAGACTGAAATGTCCCCTGGCCCTGCACGTAACAGGTCTCTTCTGGCGGCAGTGCTCAGGAGAGGAGAGCAGGTTTTTTCTGTCACCTTCCCCAAGCAGCCATTGTGGTTAAAACAGGGCACTGTCCCTAGCCAGCATCCCTCATCTCCCATGGAGAAGATAATTAGAAAAGCAATTATTTAAATTGTTTGGAGACCTTCCAGATGAAATACCTACTGCCGGAGAAGAGTGAAGGTGAAGGAATGTTTCCAGAAAACAAACTTCCACACTTCACATATCCAGGGGATGAATAAGGGGTTTGCCTGGTGACTGATGCTTGCGGAGCCTGACTCATGTAAGCTGCATGAACTGGAGTCAGCGGGGTTACTTAAACCTCAGTCTGAAAAAGCCTGGGTGATAAATTTCAGACTTTGATTTGGCTACGGGAATAAGCCAGAAATGTAGGTAAGGTCACAGACTGTACTTCATTTCATATTTCTGGTGTTAGCACTGCAATCAGCACATTAGCAATCTACCCTTGAGAAGTGTTTGGTTTTGTGCTGTCTTGTCTTTGCATTTCTGGGATTGCTCAATCACGTGGAGCTAAATTTTATTTTACTGGAAAGAGACTCTCATTAACTTCAATGAATGGCTTATAAATCCAGCCCAGCTTTACTTTGGTTTTCTTGCACTGGGGCAAATTCTGTGCTGATCAGCCCCTGTTCGGTCACAAAGATGTAAGTGGTTTCACAGCAAGTCCATATACAGTGATTTGAGCCGAAATCAAGTCAGTCTCTAGAGAAGGCAGCTGAGAGCCTGTGCAGAAGACAATCTAAAATTCCTTCCACCCTCTTAATAAAAAAGTGTCAAAGTTCCTTGAAATCTTAAGTAATCCTTTACTCCATTTTCAGTCGGGGGAATTTTTGGTGGTTTCTCTGGACCCAGGCTGGCACAGGACTGGGAAAGGGGAGGGTTTCCAAGGTGGTTGAAGAGCTTCTCTTTCTTGCTGTGGGGTAAGCCAGCCCTGTCCGTCCCTCCTAAAGACCTTTGGGTTGTTTCTTCACAATGCCCTGGAAATGAGGATGACTCAGGCAGGGTATTAACGGCATGAGAATACTTAAAATCTTATAAACATTTAACTCAAATGTGTGGTCGTTTTTATGGTTTGTTAGTGTTAAGCTAAGCTCCATATGCGTATTGTGTTTGAAGGTCTATTGCAAAGCTCCTGTGTTAACACTAATCCCCTCAGGATCTCTCTTTAGCAGAGGGGACTGGTGACAGCTCAGAACAAAGTTAAGCAAATTGCCCTAAACAGGGTTATCTAGTGAAGGGAGCAGGGAGGGCAAAATCAGGCTGGGGTTTTACATCTGTAAACAAAAGGCTCCCCCAGCCCGGAGGGTTTTAAGCTGGGAAGGTCCCGTCTGACACATGCAGCCGTAATTCCAGACGCTTCTTCCTTGCAGGCTGGAACAATAGGAACATTGAGGCTCAACAACCCATCGGGAGGTTTCAAGCACCATTTGCTACTCTTGTTTACAGGCTTGTCTATTTTAAAATCAGCTCTCTTAGCCAAACAAGGTGACAAAAAGAGTCAGATCAACAAACAGGATTAGTCTTCTGGTAGGGGTGTGTAAGCACTTTGTCAAACAAAAAAAAAAGATGTTGAACATTCAAACTGGAGAACACCCAAAATGGTGAGCCCACGTCTGCTTACCTTCATCAGCACTGCATTTACAGGTCTGTAATTGAAAGTTTCCAACCACTAAGGCAAGACCACGGCTGAGAGGAGTCAGAGCTAGGGATGGGAGATGGACATCAGAGGGATGGACACAGTGGCAGATCATGGGGCTGACGGGGGGGATTTAGGAGTGGCTCCCCTTTCCCAGCATGCAAGTGAACACTCTCGTAAGGATGTGACACACACAGCTTTGTCTCATTCACAGGAGCACTGCTGTCACTTTTCATGCATGCCTTGGTCTGCACTATAAAAACCAGTGAATTTGACAGGAATTGGTCACTTTGGCCCAGATCCAACAATATCCCAACAATGAGGACAAAGCAAGAAGAATTCAAGGACTTGGTCAGCAGCTGGTGGAAATTGTTGCAATTCCACTGGCTTCCCATGAGTTACCCCAAATTATAAATACTGAGTCCTGCGAGAGTTTCAAGGACTGGGGACTATGGCCTAATGCCACCTTATTGATACGTCTGCCACTGTTTTGTTCTTAACCCAATAATAGATAAGCATTTGGTCTCAGTTGTGGTGTGGGATCAAAATTTCTTCTGAAGTGAGCGAGCAACCACTGGCTTTAAAAGCAGCTCACCAGGCAGGACTGCAACCCTGTCTCTGAACCCCTCATGAACTGAAGCCTCTCCTGACAGGTTTAGCTGTTGGTTACAGCCACCAAGTACAGGATAAATGGTATGTTATTTACCTGAGTTGTTAGTTGGAGGATTTACATAAGTATCAGAGAGAGGATTTTCAGCTGGTTTGAGAGCAAAGTCGGCTGCAGGCTTTGCTGGAGGCAGAAAGCAGCGCTGCCCAGCTTCCTCGCCCGCTGGCGCAAATACTGTGTAACCAAAACCACAAATGCTGTAATAATGATATATCCAGTGCCGAAGTTCAACACTCCACCCTGCTGCCTGCAGCTGTGTTCCTGTCATGTTCGTTGGCCTGGGGAGCACTGTGACCTGCACACAGCTAAGCCTTGTGCATGCTGGTAGCCAGCGGAGACCAGCTTGAAGTTCAGGGCTGGAGAGGCAGGAAGAGCGATCCCTCTTCATCCTCCTCTCCCACACACGTCAATGCGAGCCATAGGGTTTGCAAGCACTGCCCTCTGCATCCAAGTCTCCCTCCCTGCTTCTCAAATCAGTAAGTATCTGCCAGGCTGCTGCAAACATCAGTTTTAAACCTAATGTTTGGAGTTGCTGTGTATTAAAGAGGGTCAAACCGGTCTAGGGTGTCTTGCACAGAGAAACAGCCATGGAGAGCAGGAACCACAAACAATGCAGGTCCCTGCAGGGCTGGAGCCAGGAAGACTGCAGCCAGTGGCCTCGGTGGAGAAGGGCAGGGACACTGCATTGCCAAGCCCGGCACAGGCAGCCCCCTGAGCAGGGCTGGAGCAGCCAGCACACGAGAAGGTCTCAGCTGAGGTCGGCACCAGCTGCCCACCCTCACCAGCTGGCACTGCCTTCTCTCCCTTTTCCCCTCTCAAAAGCACTGACGTGTACTCACACTTTGTTTTTCAGCCCAGTGCCAGCAGCTGCTGCCCCATTCTGTGCTAGCCCAGAGGCTGGAGTTGCCACCCAGGATGCGGCAGACCCTGATGAAAACCTCTTTTCTACCCGAAGAGAAGCAAGGGTTCACATCCCTCTGACCGAGCCGCCCATGCGGGGAGGGCTGCGGGGCTGTGCCGGGGGAATGGACTACAGTGTTGGGTGGTGGGAATGCAGAAGGGAGCAGGATGACTCTAAGCACAGCATCTGCTGAGCCTCTGCTCCTGGGGCAGTTAGAAGTCAATAGCGTCTTCTCCTCCATGCCCCAAAAGGGCTCAAGATGAACAGCAACATGCTCGCTTGACGAGTAATAATTGTAACTGCATGCTTCATCTCAAATAATTTCTGTTTCCTACCCAAAAGCACCACGTAACTGCTGGAGAGAGGCGTTGGGCTAAAAATCTCAGGCAATGTGACCTGTGCCTTGTTTTCTCACACCCTTCCTGCATCACCCTTTCTCCCGTGCTCCTCTCCCCAGCCCCTGCGGAGTGGGGCAGAGAGGGACGGATGGATGGACGCTGGCACACAGCCCGGCTGCTGTGATACCCGGGACAGGCATCCCCAAGGGGCCAAAATGCTGCAAACAGCAACACATGAAGAAAAATACAATGCTTTTAACCAGCAACCTGGGCACAAAGGAAACCTCGTACCTACTGCTGTATGTAAAATATCTCCAAGGCAACGGTGCAGAGCGGAAGAAGCTGCATTACATTCAGTGATATCAGTTGAATGGACTCTCAATGATGTGGGTGACCGGCAGGATGCCCTCTGGCAGGTCAGCACTAACAGCCTACATGTAGCCTGCTGAATATTTCCAGCACTGCAATGCTATGAGTGTTCTTGTGCTTATTTTATACATCTCTGCCTCTCTCAAATTTAGGTTGGGTGTGGAATTGTTTTTAGGTTCAGTTATATTTAAAAATGAACACAAGACCCCACAAAACCAGCTGCTGCTCTTCATTCAGAGCTGGAAGTTGGTGAATCAAAACTGAAGGTCCAGTTTTAAACAATATTCAACACTCTTTGAACTGAAGAGCTTAATCTGTTTAGTTTAACAGAAGGATAATTACAGTAATTTGATTACAGCTTATGAACACCTCTAAGGAGAACAGAAGAGTGCTAGTCTAGTTTTAGGTCTCTCCAAGCCTAGCAGACAGACATGCTTTAAGATCCAGTGACTGCAGGTTGAAGCTCTGTAATGGCAGAGCGGTGTGAATGCGCAGAGCCAGGATAACCACAGTTTGGAACAGTTTCCTGAAAACTAGAAGGAGGCTCCTACCCCTAGTGGCTTTTTTAAAGCAAGATGTTTTTTTTCCTACATGAGATGCTGCAGGCAGGCAGGAATGTGGCTGGGGGAGTGCTGCAGTTTACAGTATGGAGAAGGTCATATTGGAAAATTACAGTGATTTTTTCTGGGTTTGGATTCTTTGAATGTAGACCGTAAGTCTACAGCAAGTAGAGCCTGTGAAATGCAAACCAGAATACCTGAGGTATCATAGGAAAAATAAGCCAAGTAATTATTGAAAATTACAGAACACGGTGTCATATGCTATTTATTGTCGAGATAAGGCATTTAACAACTCACATCCTGCATGGAGGCTTGGATCAACTTTGCTCTGTCTTGTGCAAGATGTAATGAATCATGTCCCCGGTCAGGAAGGTGTTTTACCATCACCGCAGAGAAAACACATTTGAATCAGCAACAAATCCCTGAGGTACTGAGCAATCAGTCAAAGAATTTTCTCACATTGAAATCCAAGGAGGTGAAAAGGCTTCACCAGCCCCCTCAGACCTGCAGAGAGGGCGCTGCACCAGTTTTACTGCAACTCAAGCTGTCCAGACTCGAACCAGCTTCCCCTCCACTCTCCCTGGGACGTCCTGAGTCTGGGTGAGCTTCAGGGAGAGGAGAAGGGCAAT
>KZ506154.1:204258-227247 GCA_002844005.1 Limosa lapponica baueri | reverse complement strand
TCTTGACTTGCTGGAGCGGGTCTAGAAAAGGGCAGCGAAGCTGGTGAGGGGTCTGGAGAACAAGTCTCATGAGGAGCAGCTGAGGGAGCTGGGGTTGTTCAGTCTGGAGAAAAGGAGGCTGGGGGGAAACCTTATCACTCTCTACAATTACCTGAAAGGAGGGTGTAGCGAGTGGGGGGGAGTCAGTCCCTTCTCCCAAGAAACAGGCGATAGGACAAGACGAAACGGCCTCAAGTTGCGCCAGGGGAAGTTTAGACGGGATATTAGGAAAATACACACATGCACACACACCTCCGTACCTCGCCCGGGCCCCTCTATTCTGTCTTCCTCTGGTTTCTCTCCATGTATTTTTGCTGGGAAGCAGAAACCAGACGCCGCCGGCGCCATCTAGCGCTGCCTGCGGGGCGGCACGGCCGGCGGGGCGGGAGCGGGGGCCGGGGTCACCCCGCGACACCCCCGCGCTGGGCCGGGCTGGTCATACGCGCTGTTTTGGGCGGGGGGTGCGTAGCTCTTTAGCTATAGATTATTTATCTAGAGAGACAAATTGCCTATACATACAGGCAATCCATTTAGCTTTAAATTGACGTCACTACCAGCGCTTCGACCAAAGAGGAAGCAGAGGTGCCCATCCCTCATCAGCTGGGGATTTTGGCGAAGGGGAGCCTGGGTCTGACCGCATGCTACACGGGAGAACAGTCCCACCTGGGCTGAGACCAGCCGCATCCCTCCAAAGGTAAACGAGGAACTTCAAAAGTTTGGAGTTTTTTCTCTCAATGCTATTAAGCCGATGCCATTTAACTCTTTCGTGCTGAAAATGTCCTAGGAAATGTCAGAAAGCTAGCAATGGGAAGAGCATTTTTTTGTGACTTTTACTCCCCTTCAGTGCTATAATGACCAAATTACTGCAAGGCTCATTGATCTCAGTGGACTGTGGATGAATTAACAGGTGAAACTTTGCACTGATGATGAATGTAGGGCTGTGGGCATCCTGGCCTGTGTCCTTACCCAGAGACAACCCCTGCAGGGCTTTTCTCCCAGGGTTCCCTGGCTACACGGAGAGAAAAATGAAAACCATCCCGCTTTCAGGTGGCAACAGTTTTAGGACTGGCACGCTGACCTACTCACAGCCCGGTCCTCTGCTTGCAGTTTTATTAGTCAAGAATTACCAGGAGGGAATTAAGGATAAAGATTCAGAAAATAAAATGTCTTTCATTTAGAAGGAAAGCAAAAACCCAAGCACAACCCCTTGCTTTCCAGTCTGGTTTCTAATTAATTGCAGTGGTATGGTATGTCAGCTCATTTCTGTTCAGTTGTTTCCAGGGGGAACTTCAGCTTGGCCTTCATATGTATCCTAAAGTCTTTTAGAAAATGTGTTCTTTAAGGCTTCTTAAATAATCCTGAGTGCATGGGACGTGTAACACAAGGTGCCTGCTGATGTTTGCTGGAGTAACTTGGCAGGGGGTGTGTGACATTTCAGCCCAAGAACAGAGCAGGTCACTCAGCTCTTCCCAGTGCGGCCTGGGCTTTCCCAAATACAAATGGACTGGAGGAGCTGCTGTGCCCATGCCCAGGCACCCATCCCTGCTCAGCTTCCAGCCCCTGCGTGGGGCCAAAGGCCACCCTCCTGAGACAGTGCTGGGAAGTGGATTTCGGCTTTGGTGGTGGGAGATGGAGAGCTCTACATAATTAGTGTTGAGGGAGTATGTTAATTGCCTGGCAAATGCTCTGTAGAGGTGGATTAATTTGTGTGAGCAGCACGGCGCAGCTGAGGCTCCCATGGGGGATCCAGCAGGGACCCGGTGTGATGCTCATCAGCCACCGGAGCAGCTTCTCCTGGGGGAGTGGGGCTGGGGCGAGGGGAAGTGGGGTGGGCAGGGTGTGGGCAAGGCTGGGGACGGCTCAGCTCTGCTCTTCTCCCACAGGGTGTGCAGGGCCATGGGGATACGGCAGCCGGCAGGATCAGCACCACACGGCCAGCAGCACAGCACTGAACCCCCAGACCTGGAACTGGGACCTGGGGCCCCCTTGCAGGTGTAAAAGGTCTCATGGACCTTCCTGCATCAGCATCTCCTTGCATGGTCCATGCACTGCCCATGTGAAGACAGGCACCCCTCCAGACCTGCTCCTGCATGGGGTGCTGACCACATCTCTCCTGTCATCGCTGCGCCATGTTGTCAGCTTATCCGTGAGCGCTGCCCTTTCTGTCACGTGTCCTTCCAGGATGTGACAAGCAACAGTTTGGGTGTTGGGTGTTTTTAATCTCATCTTCTTCCACCCCACCGCACCACATTTGCAGCTTTCTCAAAGCCTGGCCACATGCTGCTTTGCCGTGGCTCTTCGCCAAATGTTACTCACCACACGGTACAAGACATATATTTAGCCGGTGCAGAGACAATATCGCCAACTTAAAAATAGGCATAAATCAGCCTGCAGCCATTGCTAACAGCACCTGAGCTCACCAGAGGGGCTGTGGTTGGTTGCGGGGCAGGACGGTGTTGGGTGGGTTACTCATCACCGTGGACCGGTGCAACACCAGCACCAAAGCCACTTCTACCCTCGCACATCCCATCTTGCACTGAGCCTTCCTGGGCACTGAGGCTGTGTCACTGCCCAGTGCTGGCCCTGAAGGGGGTCTGTGTGGCAGCCCATTGCTGAGTGTAACCCCGTCCTCCCTCCGGCTCCTGCCCGGTTCCCTGAGCCCGGCCGAGCTGCCGGTGCTGCCCGAGCACCCTGCGGGAGCCGGCACTGAGCAGTAACCATGGAGATGCCTACGGCTCCGGTGTCCGTCCTTGGGTGGATCTGCAGAGGAAGAGAAAGGCTGCTTTGCAGAAAAGCAAACTGTTATTCACAATTGTCCCCTTCTTGTTCTTCATAGGTATTGCTGAATATTGGCGCTGGTGCTTGGCTAACCCTGGGTCTGCAGGAGCCAGGCTGCTCTGCCCACCTCAAACCCCATGGTGTCCAGTAGCCAAGCCACTCACCTCCAGGATGGGGACCGTTACGAGGCCTGTGCCGGTGACAAACTCATGTCTGCTGTGGCCCGTCCTCCAAACCGTCCCTTGCCCCCCTCCCCTGAGGCAGCTATGCCTGGCCCCTGTCCCTCGCAGGGGTCCCACAAGCAGTGGGGAGGAACATGAGGGGTCTCGGTGCTGCTCAGGGAGGGGAAACAGCCAAGTCCAGCAAGAGCTTGTTCACAGGCACTGCACATGTTTGTGGTTCCCATAAAGGGGGTGAATCTCTTAAAATAGTTTTCACAGCAATTACCTCTGTTTGGAAAGAGTTTTGTTAGAGGCTTTTAGCATCCCTCCCTGCACTGCCCCCATTCAAAGGCACTTTAAAGAGGCAGTTCATCTCATGGATTGTATCCAGCTCTCCTAATACCATGATACCTAAACGTGTGGTATCTAACTACAGTAGATCTAGAAGAACAAACAAATACATGCTTTGCTAAACACAGCTAAAATCTGGGTCAGGATGAGATCGGCTCCATGTAACAGTGAAGGATGCCGTTATTCCTTGTCCATCCTCTGGCAAAGAGCTAACACTTCCTTAAACTGCCCAATATGGTACCTGACCCGCTCCAAATATTTCTGTGAAGTATGAGAGTACAAGTGACACTTGCAAAATACGTGTTGTTCTCACAAATCACACATTGCAAAGAGACAGATCAGCAAGCTTTGCAAGACCTGGGCCTGTTACAAACAACAAACTCAACTGCTGCCAAGCAGCCTGGTGTGGTGGGCAGAGACACCCAGACACTTGCAGTACCTCAGAAGCTGGGATGCAGCTAATGCATTATCATACCTAAAGGGAATAAAAAACCTTCAGTGCTAAATGATGCTTTGTAGTGTATTTCTAAATTGACCTGTGATACATTATTTAGGAGCTCACATTATAAGACCATCACTCTTTTAGTGGGATTAGGACACTATTAAGCTCAAGAGGAGAAATACATCATCTTTCAAAAATAAACACGTCATGGTTTTAATGCGACTTTTGTTACTGGTATGTTTGAACAGACCACAATGCCAAGAGCTCTCCTCCTTTAAACTGCTGGTGTTATTAGAAGGCTGTTTCATTTACCCTGCTTCCATCCTAACATACTTGCTTTTGCATCCGGATCGCCATTTACTGAACACTCTGCTAGAGCTCTAATTTACATTTTACCAAAACATCACGACTCCTTTCTTAGCCTCTTCACACCCACCTTGTTTTACTCCAGTCCTGAGTTGCGGTGTTTGGCGTCTTGTGTGATGGCAGGGTTACGCTCTCACTGTGCGAGGAACATATAAGCACTGTTAATTTTGGCCCTCCCCTGTCACTCAGATACACCTTTTCTGTCCTTTCCCTTTCTGGTCAGATTGTGTTATCTCCAACAAACCCAAGGCTTTCTGCCCTCTGCTGCCAGGGAGGCCGGAGCCTGCAGCCCCTGCTGGGTCCCCCTGCTCTCAGCCCCCCAGGAAAGCCTTTCTCCTGGTGCTCCCCTGTGCTGGGGTTTGCCGACTCGCTCTGCAAGGAGAGCATCCTTCAGAAAGGATGCAGCACTGTGGAGGTCATGCTGTGATTTAAATGGGCACGTCAATAACTGCCTTCTCAAACGAGAGAGAATACCTCACTCAAGGACTGTGCTAACCTCTTTTGGAGGTACCTTCATATACGAAGAGTTAAGAATCCCAGTTCTTGAAGGATGAAGGCTTTAACCACTAGCTTTCTATCCACACCTTCAGGGTACAATCCCAGCTAACTGTGTTTGACTACAGGTTGCCCAGAGAACTTGTGGATGCCCCATCCCTGGAGGTGTTCAAGGCCAGACTGGAAGGGCCTATGAGCAACCTGGTCTAGTGGGAGGTGTCCCTGCCCATGGCAGGTGGGGTTGGAAATAGATGATCTTTAAGGTCCCTTCCAACCTAAACCATTCTATGATTCTATGACTTTTCCCAGGTGCAGTTTTACTCTAGCCCTATGGAAAATAAAAGTATCCCATGGGAAACCACTGGTGCCCCAGGCTGTGATGAGTGTTTCGTATTTGACCTCTGGATTTCTGTGTTAGAGGTCTGGCTGTGATTTTCTCCAAGGTTTTGGCCATGGGTGGTGAGCTGTTCTGGAATGGCTGCAGGAGCCCCCATAACTCGCAGGAGGCTGCAGTTGGTGCATTAACCCTGCTTCATCCAGCTCTTCCCAAGATATTTGAGGTGTCATCCAAGCTTCAGGGGGTCAGAAGTAGTAGGAAAAAGCTCAGTCCCTGGAACAGCTCTGTGAGCAGCAAGGGATGACCACTCTGTCAGGGTATAGTGATGCACCTGGGTCTCAAGCATGCCTCCAAGCCACAGCACGCCGAAATTAATGGCAGGCTTGTGGCAGAAGTGTAATTGGCAGAAAACAACCACTTTCTGGCTCTAAGCACAAAACAACTTTCTAAATCAACAGCAGTTTTTTCCCTCATTTACTTTGGAAAGCCTGCTGGCTTCGGAATTGCTGCAGCCTGCTATAAACAATGTACGAAATGAAAATGTTCCCCCTGCCCCAGCATGGCCAGACTCCAGCGGCGCGTTGAAGCCGGACACAAACCACATCGGGCCCCGCTGGGGTGGTAGGGGAGGTTTTGCTCCTTTTGGTGGTCACAGTGTGCACAGCTTGGTTTGTTGTGTTATTTTTTTTTTAATTAAAAGAAAGCTGCTTTCTGCCACCTGCGCAGGATCCCCTCTGTCCAGGCTGGGGGCTGCAGCCCAAGCCTGATCTTGGCAGCAGCCTGTCCCCCTGTGCTTAGTCCCAACACCTGGAGAGGTTGTGGGAAGCTGAGCTTCAATGGGATCATCCCTGGAAAGCTAAACCATTGGAGCAGAAAAGTAGTTTAAAGTTTTATTTTCCCCCCATCTGTTCCTTCTTCAGGTGCTGGAGGGGAGGATGGAGCCCGGGCTGCAGGCAGGACAGGCAGCAGGGGGTCACCGTGCCCCTGTGCCGCTGAGGCTATGGGGCTATGGCTGCGTAGCCAGCGGGCAAGTGGCAGTGCCATCAGCCAGGCTTGGCGTGGCCGAGTGCGGCCCCGGCACAGAAGCCCAAACCCTGACTGGCAGCGGCCGGCAGGAGGGGGCTGAGGCTGCCGCAGCGCGGGGGCTGAACGGGAGACAGAAATGCAGTGTTATTGCAAGAAAAGCAGCCGTGGGAGCGTGGTGTCCCTCGGATAACATTTTTCCCCGTCTACCGTGCAATAATAAATGTTAGCTGAAGTGCAGCCGGAGCACAAAGTGCCCACAGAGATGTAAACCCACTGCCAAGAGCCCGAGAGGGCAAAGTGAGAGTGACAAGGAGCCTGGAAGAAATGCTGGGAGAAGCGGAGTTGGGAAGAGAAGGAAAGGCTGAAGGGAGAGCAGGGAAAAGGCTGCTTCGCAGAGAGCGGGAGGAGCGGGAGCAGCTGCCCAGGCTCAAGGGCGGCTGCTGAACAGCCGGGGCCTGGCACAGGGCTGGGGCAGCAGCTGCTGGGGCTGCCTGCGCGGGCACGGGGCACTCGCCTGGCAGATGCCATGGGGTACGGTGTGGGGCTGAGCTGCTCCCTGCTGCGGGCAGAGCGGGGCAGGAGCTGCGCTGCTCCCGACGGCAGCGGTGCCTCTCCCAGCGCTCCCAGCCCTCCCAGTGCTCCCAGAGCTCCCAGCCACACTCGGTGCTCCAACACTGGTGGAAAAATTGGTTTCTAGCAGTTTGGTTTTTTACTTACTTTTATCTTGTGCAGCCCTTAGCGGAAAGCACAGCTTGTGCAAGTGCAAACACGGACTACGTGGTGGCCCGCAGAAGGGTTACGGGGCAGCACACCGGGCACAGCTCACTGTCCGTGGAGGTGCTGCCCGGCGTGTGATCCTCCATCGAGGGCTCACTGCGCCCCGCCGGGAGGCTGCAGTGCTGATTCAGATGTTGCGGGTAATAACAAATGCTTACCTCTAGGAAATAATGTAAGCCTCTAACGATTTGTGTGATTACGTTGCAGCAGAAGTCTGAAACGGGAGGGCTTCAGACTCCCCCCTGGGAGAGCTGCCAGCACCGGCTCCCAGTCAGTCCCAGCGAGCTCAGGGGGCTGCTCACGGCAGACGAAATCTGGCACCCGGCGAGGTTTAATTTCAGCACACGAGGCTTACTGGCAGAGGTGCTGCTTCTCACGGGGTCCGACTGAAGGCTGGCAAAAGTCAGGAGGTTTTCTAAGCAGGAGAGATTCAAAAAGCTTTAATTATGCTAAGTGGGACTTGCCTAAACCAACAGTGGGTTTGTGTCTGGCGGAGGTGACGCAGAACTCGTTTGACATTTTCTTGCTTCAGCCTGTTACAGCTATGACATATTTTTCCTGAGTATTTAGTAAATAAAAAGCTAAACAAAACCCAGGACACATAAATGGCTGTGGGGAGCTGGACAGAGGATGGACTCCTGCAGCGAATCTCTCCTAATAGTTTCTGGTCCCTCTGAAAAGAGGTATTTTTCTTCTGGATGCATATGGGAAAGAAGCTTTGCTAAAATATAGAATTAAGCTCTTTTTTTTCCTTCTTTTTCTTTTTAAATGCTGATAATCAGCTTAACACAATGAAAGGTGAAGCAAAGTTGCTTTGTCATTTTCCCTGGATGAGGGTCCCTGGGGACCCAAAGCAGCCAGGACGGACGTGGGGAGCCCAGGTCAGCACCCAATGCCTGGAGGTGCCACCCCCTCCCGGTGCCCTCCCCTGCACCTGGGGATTTAATCAGTGCTGACCTTGATGCTCGAGGCCTTTCACTATTGGGTTTTGGGATTTTTTTATTAATAGAGCTTATGGTAAAGGTACAGCTGTGCCAGAGACGTTTCCTGGTTCTATTTGATTCTGGTATAATATCAGATAATGTGTTTCATTTAAAAAAAACTTTGTCCATGATTATTCCAGCCTGGAGTCTGGACATGGGCTTTTGTACTCTTTGTATGCTTCAAACTTACTGCACTTGAGCGGAGCATAAATTCCTGACTCTTCAACTGTAGCATCGCTCTTTTAAAAGACTGTGCACTGATTTGCTTTTAACACCCATTATATAGGGCACTCAGCTCTGTGGTGGCCAGCAGGGTGAAAAAAACCAACCCTGATACTTAAATAAACCCTGCATATAAATATGTATGCCTGCAGTGGAGCAGAACAGCCCGCGGGAGCCAACCCACCTCCCATTCGGCGTGCTGCTGCAGCCCATACATATGCATGCCCGGATCCCGGTGTATTTATAAACCATCGATATGTGCATATCTTTAAAAGTGAGAGGTCGGCCACCAACCCTCTGCCGGGGCGCGGGGCCTGGTGGGGCGTCCAGGGTGCTATGGGGGTTGGGGGCTGCGTGGGACCAGGCCCCTGCACTCACTGGTGGCTGTCCCACCCCGGGCATCCTCACCGGGGTCGGCATGTGTGGTTCTGGAAAAAACCCTGTGTGGCACCTACAGCCCACTCGGGAGCAGCTCACTCCCCAAAGTGTGAAGTTACATTTCCAGAAAAAAACGAATGTGCTGCAAGTGGCTGGGAAACACAAGTGGCAGGAGGTGGCTCTGAGCAGCTATTTTAGTGTTTTATTTTAAAAACACAGGCAGTGAGTGCCCCTGGCAGAGCCAGAGATGCCAGCATTTCAGAGAAACGTGTTGAAGAAAAGAGAAAAAAACTGCAGAAAGATTTCTGCTTCCTTAGGAGGTTTGCAAATGTGGTCTTTGGAGGACCAAGGATGCTGATTAACTTGAACAAGCAGACAAAGACCCTGACATCAATTAAATACAGCTGATGAGGTGAGGTCAATAGTAATTATAACCTGCTCATATCTTCACACATTATAGACATGTTTAATCTTTTTATTGGAAAGCTTTTTACTGAAATGATGTGGTATGATAATTTTCTACGGTGTCCTGTTTCTAATTAAATAGTTGGAAATACAGTGGATTGCACTTAATCATCTCTGCTTCAGTTAAGTCCTTGCTAAAGAAATACCTTTAGTTCTATTTTTGTTTTATTTTATAAACCGTACCCTTTAAAGTGGTTTTCAAAATGGAGATGACACTTGTATCAGTATTTATATACCCTTTCCAAATGTGAGCCTTAGAGTCAATGACTGTGACCGTGGGACAGCCGTACCTTTGTGTTTTACAGGGAAATCCATTTTCTGAATGTTTCTGGCTTTGCCTGATTACCAGGTTAGTGCTAAATGCTAGAAGCTTAAAGGACATTTGCTCAGCAATTAGTCATTATCTGTGTGCCGCTGGCTGGTGTCGGTGCTCCGGCGCGATGGCCTCTGGCTGCGTGGCTGGGCTGCTCTGCGGGAGCTGCTGCAGGCGACAACGCAGCAGTGCCAGGGGACAGTCGGGGCCCGGCCACCAGCTCACCCCCACCTCACCTTGGGGTGACACGGGTGAGTATCTCAGTGAACTTGACAGCCCGAAGCCAGCGCTGCCATTATTGTCAATGCATGGCACCACTGGGAGAGGGGACACAGCTGGGGACGGGGTGGCCGAAGACAAGCTGCGTATGGCTTCAGCTCCATCACCCTCCAGCAGGTCCCAGGGCCTGGCTCTGCTGGAGCACCGCGCTGCTGGTGGAAATGACAGGTTGGTACAGGAGAAATGTCATGTCTCAGAGCTGCAGAGGGAGCTCTGGCTTCCACCTGCACAAGCTTTCCCTGCCTCATTAGTGTCTCATACTGAGCAGTCTGGTTCGGGGACTGTCCAGGTCAGTGTTCAGCCTGTAGAGCTCTTCCACCCAGTACTAAGCTCACTAAGAAAGATCACATTTTTTCCTGTTTCCCCTATCTGGCTGGGGAGATGCTGCCCTCAGCAGAGTGAGGCCGGGGCACTGCAGCCCCCGGCCCCCAGCAGCCAGGGGGGACAAACAAACGCACTGGGTGCTGTTTGAGGACAGAGGAGGACACGCGTGTGCCAGCCTCCTGCCACCACGGGTGGGCATTTCTAACAAACCGCCGTGCAAAAGGTGTTAACCACATTTTTTATACCTAGCTGTGAAACCTCACTGAGTGTTTTAACCCAGACAATTAAGAGAGAGCATGACAGCCAGTGGCTAAATATAGCTCTGGAGGGGTGGCAGCGGCGGCAGGGCTTGGGAAGAGGTTTTGAAGGGAGGCTGGGAAACTGGGGAGCGCTGGTGAGGGGGGGTCCACTGGTTCACGCTTCACTGCCTGAGCTGAAAGCACAGTGAGGAATGATAATGCAGCTCCTTCATCGTGCTGCCATCTGGGAATATGCTTCAGCATGTGTTGTCACTGATTTGAAATCTCTGTGCAGAGTTTATAGATAAGGGGGACCGTGCTGGGAGCGGAAGCGGTGGGGAGGGGAAAGGGGCCAGGCTGCAGCGCCGGATGCCAGCCAGGCACGGGGCTGCTTGTCCACTGGCTCTCCCAGGGCACGCCAGTGGCTCTCACTTCTTGTCCTCAGCTCCTCTCTGCTTATTTTCCAGAAGCTGTGAAAGGATTTGTCCAAAGCATCAGTTACCTTATACAGTGGCAGCAGTTGTCTATTGACATTGCCTTGAGTATCACTGCCTGTGCTGAGGGTGCCAGGGGACCGGAGGGCTGTGCTGGTGCTGTGGGCACCAGGACCACCGCCGGTGCTGCCCGGCCTCGTATCATCGGTCTTGAAGCTGCTGTTTGTGAAACCGAGTGGCTGCTCCCACACGATGAATGTGGTCCATCTACCACCAGCTTGAGCCCTTGTGCCAGGAGGTTGCAGCTCGAGCAGGCTGGGCTGGAGCTCACATCCTTCTCTCCAGCTGCCCTCAACGTCCCTGGGGCTCGCTGGTTAGGATGTGCTAATGCGGTTTTTGGACTCTGTTCATTTAATGGTCACTTGGCACTGAGACAAATGTATTAGATTTGTTGGAGAAAGTTTATATACCAGTTAAGTGGCTTTTATAGTTCCAGCCCGGCTGAGAGAACTGATGCTGTGGTTAGTGCTTTTGATCCGGTGCTTTGCTGCTCCACAGACTTTCCATGTGGTTTGGGGCATCCCCATCACTCCTCGGCCCCTAATCCTGGTGGCAGTGTTCCCCTAGCCCAGGGGAGGGCTAGAGAGGGAAACCAAAGGCACTGAGGCTCAGATACAATGGTGACCAGAGGGATTGAAACACTCGTGGTGGCTTTGGCAATCGCTGAGGAGAGGCAGGGAGTAACCAGATGGGCTTGGGGTGTCCTGCAGAGGGGAACGCCGGCCCCAGAGCCTTGGCACCTCTCGGGAGGTGTTGCTGCTGGTTGCCCACCCACCTGCACCACTTCCCAAATCACCAGCTCCTGACATGCCAGGTGCATGGGGGATGGTTAATGAAGCACCATGGATTGTTACATGAGCAAAGACAGGCACTGAGAAGTTCTCCTGTAGTTACTTAAATCAAACAATGCCAGCAGCCTCCAGCACTGCCTTCCCTCTCATCATCAGTCAAAACAAAGTTGAAATAATAGCGCACATCTCTCCCTGCAAGCCACGAGACATCAAGTCACCAGGAAAAGGCTGAGAGCAGCTCGTCAGAGCGCGTGCCGCTTGTCTCCCAGCATCCCAGCTTTTCTGGTGATGGAGTAATTACAGCACTGACTGGCACTGGGCTGGAGCAGAACTGCTTTTATTTTAAAATAGCCCAGAAATCTGAGGGGAAATAAAAGCTGCGGTCTTTCTCTTTTCCAGGCTGTAAAGGCCCCTCACCAGCCACGTAAAGCCCCCTTGGGCACTTGCAGTGTCCATGCCGACCCTAGAGCCTCTCCTGTGCGGCTTCTCCCTGTTTTGAGGGCAGGTGCTTTGACCAGGCTCTGGGCTCTGGGGGGTAATGGGGAACAAGTCCTGTCCCACTGGGTGGGTGGTGGCATGGTCATTCTGTGAACCCTGCGGGGACTGTATGTGTCACTGCCTCTGACCCCGTGGAGAGGCTGAACTGCCCGCTCTGTCCCTTCCCGCTCACTGCCTGCGTGCTGGGCGAGCTGTACACGTGTGTGCGCTGTGTACTATGTGCTGTGTGTGCTCTGTGTGCTGTGCACGTGTGTCTGCTGCGTGTGCTGTGTGTGCTAAACCCATGGTGCAAGTTCTGCAAAACGAAATCCATGATGTGCATCTCTCCCACAGCTACCCAGAAGCCCAGACAAGCTTATTCCACCACTGTCTTTTCCCTCCCCTCTGCCCCATGGTTGTGGTCGCTGCTGCCAGGGCCCAGTGTGCCCCTGGGCTGGCCAACCTCCTCTGCCAGCACTAGTGTGAAAGGGGACGAAGTCTGGTCACACAGCACAGCTCTCTCCTAAGACAAAGCTGCTTTCTTTGTGGGACTGAGGATAAACTCGTGCTGGCTAAAATCTTCTGGAGAGCACAGCCGCTTGCCAGGACTGTATGCCCAAGGGTTTGGGCACAGCTCTGGATGGCTGAGGGGGTGCAGGGTTTGTGCCACAGCCCTTGCCAGCTTGCTCAGACCTGAGAAGTGCCCACCTGGGCAGCACCATGTGTTCCAGTAACCACTGCATTTCTGCTGGGGCAGCTCCCACCAAGCCCAGCCGTGGGAGTGAGCTGGGATCTGGGCTGTGCCTCTGCGCTGCTGCTCAGGCTGCTCGGAGCAGCCACAGAACCAAACCAGATGGCAGAGGGGCTGGCTTGGCAAACACCAAGTTGCCAAGTTTCCTACCACATCTGAGTGGTGGGACGGCAGCGGCGGGGTCCAGAGTCTGAGCTCTGGGGCTGGGAGCCCAGACCTGGTTCATCCTGCAGCATCCATGTGCACCACCGCGATGGGAGCAGGGGAGGTGGCTCTGGGGAGGGCACATGGGCACCCGCCTGCTCCCAGGCAGAGACAGATGATGGCTGTTATATTCAGCTGCACACCACAAACCCCACGTCCTTTCTCAAAGTGGAACTAAAATGCCTTACTAGAGATTTAAGTTGCTCTCTGCTGTCTGCAAGTGATGGTGCACGGTGCACGGCGGTGGGGACTCTGTCACCAATGCCCCTGCCGAAATGGTTTGGAGTGACCCTTCTTGCTCGGCACTTGGAACTGCACATCTCCAGATCTCACCTACATATTTTTACATTAAAGTCTGCAAATGGCAACTTGTAGCCTGTAAGGAGAGCAGGAGTCTTAGGATCAGCTGAGCGACAGATTCCAAGCAGATCTATGGGAGGGGAAGCGGTGCCAGCCCTGACACATGCTTCCTGCATAAAGCTGGAGTGTTACAGGGAGGACCTTTTTTTGCTTTTGTTGCTGTTGGCTTTTCTTTAAATCACAGCATCAGTGCTAGCAAGGGCATTAGACATCTGGGAAATTATCTCCTTCATGCAAAGAGGGTAGTTCAAAAGATTTCATGACAACTGCATCTGCATTACACCTCATTTTACTGGGTAAAGCATGTTAACAACTTTACAGGTTTGCAGTCGATGAAAACAAGCATCACACTCGAATCATTTTCAAAGCAGAGATCTTGAAAACCACTGGCAGCCTGACACACTTCTCCATATGTTATATAAAGTAACTGTTTACAATATGAGCTGGCAAATATCATATAATATAACTAATAATTAGATGACACTAAAATATGACTCATTTTGAGTGATCTCATATGCATATTTATACCCTCAAAAGTATTACTAGGAAAGAAGAGCAAAAGCTTCTTAAGGAGCACTGGCCCGGCGGGCACCCTGCTGTGGCTCCCAGCCAGGGATTTCTGGGGGTGCACAACCTGGACCAGCATCCAAGGGATTTCTGGGGGTGCACAGCCCAGACCAGGCCCGGCATCCCAGGTGCTTTCTGGGGGTGCCCAGCTTGGTTCCACCCAAGGTCCCTCAGTACCTCGTGCTGTGAAGATGCCCTTGCTGCTGCAGGCGAAATGCAGCACATCCAGCTCAAGAGGCACCAACATAGGCAAACTAAGGAGCTGCTGCTTTGGCAACACTGAGCAGGATGAGGACATCTCAGAAGATAGAGAAAAACTGTAGAAAATCTGTAATTCACTTCACTTTGCCATGGTAAAATGAATCTGCTGTCCTCATTTTGGCTACAACCATCTGATTTCTACTTCCTAAACCCTTTTGCCTCCCAGCATCAGGCTGGGTCTCTTCCCTCCCATCAGCCCGATAAGAGCACCCTGGCTGCAGCCTCTCCGAGCCCCCTCGGCTGCCCCGTGGGCTCAGCCTGTCCCTCCAGCATGTTGGTGGTGCGGGAGGATTGGACCTGGTGGCTGCTGCTGAAAGTGCCCTGGTTCCGAAATCCAGCTAGGAAGCACTGTGCCCTGGCAAGGCTCCTCTGGGCGGCTTCTGGTCCTGCCATGTCACCTGCTTAGCTTCCAATGTTAAATCTGGCTTTTAATTACAGGTAGTGATGACAGCGAGGTTAGTCATAATGCAGTAATTAAGCCCAAGGTTTGTATTCACTAGCTGCCATCAGGCGTACGGCGGCGGCAGGGGGAGGCGAGGCAGCAGCACAGCCTCTCCCGCTGGCAGCAGGGTCACACCGATGGGCTGCAGGACCACTTCACAATGTGCAAATTATTTCTGGGGTTTGCCGGGGCAGACCCTGTCACAATTTAATTTGAGTTTGTCTTAGCCTAAGGGGCAAATTCTTTTGTTTGGTATTTTAAACAATTCAGTGTAAGAGGCAAAGCAGAGCCCAGAATGCAGCCCCTCATCTTCTCGGCAGCGGATGTTGATGCGAAGATGACACGGCTGAGTGGCTGCAGCTCCTTCATTCCCTCTTGGAGATTTCCCACCACTGTGAACTGCTTCTAGATCTGCTCCTGACTCTCACAGGCATGGGGGGGCTTCATGGAGTACTGGGCAAATTATAAAAGCACCACACATACGTTACCAGTGCATCATGTTTTTTGCCTCCCCACTCTTTACAGCAAAGTATTGGGAATTTCTAACTTAGAAATCCTAAAACGCTCACGGTAACTGCTGCAGGAGCCCTATTAAAGCAGGTTGGTCACTGGGATACTGGACCTTTGGGAAGGGGGCTGTTCTGCGGATGGGGCTGGTTTTGCTGCTGCCTGCTCTTGGCCACTGGGAATTCCCAGGGCTGCGTCTCTGAGCCCCAGGCAGGACGCAGGGCTTTGGGAGAACGTGCTGGTAGTACCTGCTTCTTCAGCCCCTGTGAAATGAGGCTGGAAGGAACCACCTCAGACAGAATTTTACTGGGTATTGCAGGAAGCGATTTCAAATATGTCATTCAAAGTGGAAAAGAAATAGTATAAATTACAATTGAATCTTAGCATTTTAGGTACACACACACATGTATTTATATGCACACCCCACCCTCCCCATACATGTGTGTATGGAGTTGATGGTGTATTTTTAGATGCAGTGTAAGTTGATCCTATTCCTAAGCTCTCTGGTTAGTATAAATTGATTAAGAAAAGCAGCAACTGAAAGCTTTTGTTTCTATAAAAATACAAAGTATTCATACCATTCTGGAAAGGAAACTGAATTCAAAATGAATTTTGAAGGTTTACTTCAAAATTTCCTCCCGGATGGCTGGTGATTTTTCCAGAGCAGGTGAAAAGCCGGCGCTGCCCGCGGGCTGCTACTCTGCATCTCACCCTCAGCTCCCGCTGATCTGGGGGTCGTTAGCGGGCTGACACGCACGCCGCGAGCAGGGCGAGCTGCAGGCAGGGCTCGGCTCTATTTTGGGTACCGATAACTATACTTAAGGCTGAGTCATCCCTTCCAGTATCAGTTACAGGAGAGCTTAACCAAACAGAGCTGGTGACCAACTCTGCTGGCAAAGGTTCGGGGGGCCACAAAGCCACCCTGCAGCCTCTCCGCTGGCGTCACCAGCTGTGGATCCGGCCCTCGGGTGACAGCACCGGTGCCCGCTCTGGCCCCTTCTTGCTGTCGGTACCCGGCATGGGGCGATGGGGTGCATTTCGGCTGGCGGGTGGGAGTGGGGAGGTGGGTGCTGCAGCTGCACTGGGCTCAGTCCCCACCTGCGGTCAGGGCTCCCACAAGTCCCCACGGAGGTTTGAAAGGCAGCATCCCTCTGTGGAGCCGTTCTTTGCAGGGCACCCTGGCCTGGGATGGGAGCACTGCAAGGAGCTGCTAGCCAAAAATTCAGGTCTTCTTCCTTACATACCTCCCATTAAGGGCAACTGCTTTTACAGCCATTTACTGGGGAATGGTATTCAATGGTATTCAACGGCATCCAATGACATTCAATGGTATTTAACCTCTCTTCATTTTAGTAGCCTGTTGATGATCCCAGAGTCAGCCAAATAAGCTTTTCTGTGCACTTATTAAGAAACGCACATGAAGCTGGGCGTAGCAATGCTAGATATCGCTGGTATGATACCAGTCCTGCCAGCAAACAGCAGAGAAATGTTTTTCTTTGCAGATTTATTCCCCATGCAAAAAGGGAAGGCTAGAGAACATTTTCATTGAATCACATCCAAACAGTCAAGTCAGCCTTCTCCATCTGCTTGAAGTGGGGGTTTAGTTGTTAATTTGCCTTCGTGGGTCTCTCTGTACCTGTTTTCTGTGGTGTTACACTGGACACCTGTAGGTAATTTTTCTGATTTTTGCCATGCTCACTTATGACTGTCAAGTGACATTTTTCCCAGTGTCTGAAGGAGAGGAGACAACTTAGAAATAAAAGATCATTTTTGCTGAAAAGCTATTCTGATGGTAGCGAGAGCCAGCTTATAAAACCAGAGCTTTTACTCTGAATCGAGTCCCTTAAGTAATATCTGAATATTGGCATAATTTTTTTTTAAAAGCATTTAACACTGGAAACTTTATTTTTAGCGTGTAAATGTCAAGGCGAACAGCAGCCTTTCAATCTTTCCCCAGCTCCTCCGGCTCAGTGCCCGAAGCTCCTGCTTCCCTCCAGCACCTTTCTGTGGGGCTGGGAGCCCCCTCAATAGGAAAGGATGCTGCTGCATCTGCCTGGGATGGGGGGTGATGGGACCAGGGGGTGTTGGGACTGGGGGATGCTGGGCTGGAGGATGGTGGGACCAGGGGGTGCTGGAACCAGGGGCGTATCGATCTGGGGGTTGGTGGGACCAGAGAGTGGTGGGCTGGGGGGTGCTGGGTCACCGTAGGATTGGGGCGGGCAGGGAGAGGAAGCAGTCCTTCTCCCAGCTCTCTCCCTTCCCCGAAGGACTTTGTTTTAAAACAAGTAGTCTTTTAAAAATCTAGGGCAAGTCAAGCTCTTGCCAAAATTAGGCTTTGTGCAAGAGCATGAGAAGGAATTTTAATGGGTAGCTGGTATGTGGGGATGGAGGGAAATGACTGCTTTTACTATCTAAATGCTGTTTTAAATAAGGCCTGTAATATCAAACAGCTTTGCCACGCTCGCAGATATGTTTTACAGGAAGCATCACTGCCACCGCTCAGTAATACACAAGAATGTTAAACAACAACTTACTTTTTCATTTGTGCCAAACGTGTCCTGACACATTGCTGAGGCAGATGAAAGCTGCGGCTCAAAGGAAAGCACAGGCTGAGCCTGGGCGCGCTGCTTTTATCTGGCCTGGTTGTTGTCGCCGCATAGGTAATTGCTACAAAAACCCTGCAAGGCCATTTTTCATGTTGTATTTGCCCAACTGCAGCTGAGGGGAGCAGGGAGAAGCAAAAACCATCCTCTGCTGTGCCCAGCCAGGTCCTGGGGTCCTGTATGGAGCCCCACAGGTGGGATGGGGATGGGATGGGGACATGAATGTGGATGGGGATGAGGACAGGGATGGAGATGGGGATGGGGATGGGGATAGGGATGGGAATGGGCTGGTTCAGCAGCTGGGCTCCAGTCGGTGCTGCCACTGCCACGCCAAGCAGCTCCCATGGAGGTGTGCAGTAGAGGACATTGCCGGTTGTGGAATTAATATAATAGAAAGCAGGGAAATGTGGGGTGCCAGGGGGAATAAATAATTACATGATTGCATGCCTAGCTCTGTCCTGGCTCCTGCCCCTTGTCAGCCCAACCTGGGTCCTTTGCAGCGGCGCCGTCCTGCCCCGCTGCCTCCCTGCCCAAGGGCTCTGCCGGTTCCTTTGCTGCCAGAGGCTGAACAGCACCTACAGAATTATCCAAAGGGGCTGATCATTTGTGATTTCTTTTTGCAAAAATTACATTTGACTTTGTAAACTAAAATTTGTAGGTACAGTCCCCTCCCTGTAGCAAAGTGGTTTATTATTTTTAACTGGGATTTTATAATCTCTGCCTGTGCTGGTCCCAAGTTTCCTGTCGAAGCTGTGTGTGTCGGCCGGGACATGCTGCATGACAGTACCACTAATTCACAACTTTCCTGGAGCAGGAACAAAATCCACATGATGTACTGCATCTTACTGGTTACATGGGATGTATTGGTCTGTCTGTACACTGAGAAAGAATCTGTGTGACTTCATTTTGCACTAATCTGTGTTTCTGAAGGCACCTGTTTGTCCGGGGGGGGGGGCGGTTCTCTGTGCCACGACATAACCACAGCTTCTTCTCTTTAATACAGATGTGTACATCGCAATGTCCCCCTCTTCAGAGGGCAAGAAATTAATTTTCGGTTGCCTAAGCCCGACATTGTTGGCTCCAACAAC
Organism: Limosa lapponica baueri; assembly: GCA_002844005.1. NCBI lineage: Eukaryota > Metazoa > Chordata > Aves > Charadriiformes > Scolopacidae > Limosa > Limosa lapponica. Next base: position 208,727 of record KZ506154.1, on the reverse strand, counting down.
CACGACACCCACTCAGTGAGGCTGTAGGCAACAGGTCCAGACCCCTGTCCTAGTCAGCACAGGAGGAGTTTGGCCATGCCAGAGTTGTTCCTGATGACCAGGGCCAGTGTTGGCACTGCTGGCTCCTGGGAGGGTCAGTGAGGAAATAACACAGCAAGGGCAGTGTCGTCTGATGAATCTCCCATAAAAAAGGACCAGCAATATCAAACAAATAAATCATTTCCCCTCTACAATGCAAAGTTCATCTATTTTCCATGTGTGGCTGGACTTCTCGGGTATTTATACCAAATTCTACCATGCAAGTAGCCTGCAAAGAATTAAACTTACATGTTTTTTTAAAAGTGTTCTTCAATCCTGAGATTAATAATAGCATAACATTTGGTACGAAACTGTGTATAACTCCCAAGAAAGTGTCCCAGCTGGGGCCCAAAGAGACCAAGCAAGCGAGTCCTCATCCAGGGGTGCCAAGGCTGTGCCTCAAGTCTCCGGCACATCGGCTCGGGATGCTTGGCTGTGTCTCTGCCCGCCCCAGCACCCTCCTCTCCACCAAGTTAGCAGCAAACTCCACAGCCAAGTTGATTCTCAGTCACTGTCTTGGAGAAAAATCAGTTTCCCACAAAAGGCTGTTATTCACAGTGGAAGGAAATGCATTTTTAAGCACTTGCTCTTTTAACAAACCAACCCTGCTTTCACAGAGAAATCTCTGTTAGAGAGCACGTGCTGCCAGGGGGTGACACCAGGACATGGGCCCCTGCAACCCGCAGGCAGGGGACAAGCCCAGCGTGAGTGTGTCCTGGGTGACTGGCCCAGAGCTTGAGGGATGTCTTGTCCCCGGCATCATGGTGTGCTCACAGCCATCGTGTTCTTCCACATGGTGCAAGTGTGGAAGTGGTCCCATCAATGGCCAGTGACGTGGATTAGGACCTGGTTTTGGTTCTTAATGTGACTAACAGAGAGCTGAGGCACTCACCCTGCTGGGTAAGGTCCATGAGAGCAGCAGGGCTCTTGCTGATGGATTTCAATCTGTGCCCGGTCACTGCTGCAGTCTCCAGGAGGAGCATGCAGGGCAGCTGCTGGTGCTGCTGGTGCATGGAGGAATGATAAATTGAATGGGGAAGACTTTTATGAATTATTTACATAAATAGCTCTGCTGTTCCTTGGCTATATGGGAATGCCAGGAAGGGTAAATGGTGTTTCGAGCACTTTAAATGAGTGGATCATCTAGTGGTCACTCAGGGACACAAGGATGCCCAGCAGGGCTCCCACAGGCAGAGGCGCAGCCGCTCAGGGCCCTGGTGGGGGTTTCCCTGTGGGAGTTGCTGCCTGATTCTCAGCTGGGAAGTCTAGAGTACGCCTGGGCTTTGAGACACCTGCCTGCTGGCCGCTGCCCAGTGCCGGCTGCCATGACCCCGGCTGGGGACTGAGTGCCCCGAAGGGAGTGGGGGTGTTGTAGGTGCAGAGAGCTCGTCCAGCTCCAGGACTTCTGCTCCTGTCCCGTGGGTGAGACGAGCCGTTCATGCAGCCCAGCTGCTGGCCAGCAGCAGTGGACAAGCTGGCAGGAGGGTGGTCACTCAGCACGCTGCTCCCACCACGGGGCTGGGGAGGGCAGTGGGTCATTGCCACCCCACAGGGCAGCAATGCCGTTCCCCAAGGAGCACTGTGCTGGTGTGTGCGCCCCAGGGGCTATAAATACACCCAGTGCTTCACTGTCCTCTTGGTACCTCACGTAGAGGCACTGCTAGCATTTGTGACACCCACACTCAGCTGCCATGTAACTCATGTAGTCTCTGGGTATTTATATTTGTGCCAGCAGACACGGTTGGTTCAGTCTCAGCGGCACCAAGCAGCTCTGCATCTCTCACGATGAACCCTCGGTCATGTTTAACCCCGCAGGGATGCAGGCATGGCTGTGGGGCTGCCTGCACAGGCAGCGGGGCTGGGACGCTACCAAGTCTGGTGGGGCTATGCGCTAGTGACCCGCCTCGCTGCCAGCAATGATTCTGGGTAAATCCCATAGGAATGTGTCACTTCTCCCAGGAGCCTCGAAGCACTGACCTGCTCCCAGCCCAGCCAGCTTGAATTCAGCCCAATCTCTGCAGCAGCATTCCCAACATCTCCCACCCACTTGTACTGGAGCAGGAGCCTGATGCTGGCAGCAGAAACCCGAGCTGCATGATTTGAAACCCCCATTTATTCAATTATTTATCTATTGAGCCTATTGCCTATTGCCACAGACTTGTCTCCTGTTTTCTAATGCTGTAAGATTATTTTAAAAAAGTTTATAAACTAATATTCCTTATGTTCATGTGCTGCCTCCAGAGCTGAATAGAGGCGCGGAAACCCTTCCCTTACCCTGCTGGCCATCCTGCTGGGGGTACAGCCCAGGATGCGGCTGGCTTTCTGGGCTGTGAGTGCACATTGCCAGCTCATGCCCACCTTTTCATCCACCAGCACCCCCAGGTCCTTCTTCTCGGGGCTGCTCTCAATCCATTCTCCACCCAGCCTGGGTTTGTGCATGGGGTTGCCCTGACCCACGTGCAGGACCTTGCACTTGGCCTTGTTGAACTTCATGAGGTTTGCAGGGGCCCATCTCTCCAGCCTGCCCAGGGATGCAGGAGTGGGCAGAGGTGGGGGGGTGCTGGCAGCCTGCACCCCATCCCCTCAGCACCCCAGAGCTCTCCCAGCAGCATCCCCAGCCCAAGCCCCCGGGGAGCGGGGCTGCCTCCGGGCACTGCAGCCGCCTGACATGGACAAATAGGTAAGCAGAACGAAACTTCATGCTGTGTGAAGTTAGGGTAGCTGCGGGCAGCGAAACAAGCCAATGGCATGAAAACACAGGTCAACATAAAATCTGAAATAGCTATACTGTCAGGCAAGGTATGGATAAAACAGGGGGTTAAATACTTTAAGTGGTTTTTAAATGTTAAGGCGTTTGGGAAGCAACAGTCACTCTGCGTCCCGCAACAAAATCAGCATGTAGCAGCCACTGCCAAAGAGGAAAAAAAGCGAGTTTCTGTAAAGACAGATTTAGCTTTTGATCTGTACGTACTAGACGATGCACTCCAGGCTGTCGGATTACGGTTGCACATGCTGGACAGTAATTGGAGGAATAAATACCCGAGGCCGAGGGGGAGCTGCAGAAGGAAAAGGAAGGAAGGGAGAGGGAGCAGGTTCGTGCCCAGCTGAACGCTGGCAATGGGAGCGGGTGGGGAGGGGGTGCTGGGTCAGCCCTCTGCCTGCAGAACCCCACACGGTCTGCTTTTATCTGTGTCAGGAGGTGGGTCATTGCCCTGCCACCTGCCGACACGCTGCCCCCTAAAATCCTCAAAGACGAAGCATATCCCTCAACAATTTATTTACTCACTTATTTCGATCCCCAGCTGATGAGACTGGTTCTGCTCAAGGTTTTAAATCGTGTACATTTTGCAAACCTTTTATTATCTGTTTTTAAGTACTTATCGCAGCCTGAAGAATCACCTGGAAACATGAATTAACTGCAATAATACAAAAGGCAGAAAAAATGTTTCATAATTTTATTGGAGCGGTTACAAAGTGAGGTTGCTAGGTACAGTGCCAGTGACTCCGGCTGCGGTTCTGCTGCCACTAAAAATAGTTACAACTTCAAAAGCCATGCCTCACATTAAATGTACATGCAGACAACCCCCGTGCTTTATTAAAAAACAAAATCTTTTTATTGTTAAAGCTATAGACAAATAAGGGCATTTTTTTTACTACTATTTAATTAAAGCAGTTACATAATCTGAGCTTAAATACCAAGTAGCACTGTCTCTGCTGATATTGCAATCAAATCTCACTAGTATTTACACAAAAATTGAACTTACACAACAATATTAAAATCACAGTACAATAGAAAAATAAACATTTTCACATATATCCTTGAAACACATTGCAATTCACAGCCACGAAATCAGTAGTGGTTTTAATTCACAACTCATATGTCTTCGAAGTATTTGAAACTATTGTGCCAATACAGTCAGGCTCCAGAAATATTATTCTGTAGTAGATTCTGATTCAGTGCAGAGCACCTGAAGTTAGAAATGATACAGCAAATGTAAGCAGGGTGAAACAGTCCTATTCAAGCAGCTATAGTTGTTGTGTTTTGTTTTTTTTTTTAAGTTAAGGGCTTTTACTGTTGGTCTAAACCAACTTCCACTCGAAGGCCAGTGTTCATGACCAGCAGCTCTGCTTCCACCATCCCCAGTTTGCAACCAGCAGTTGAACACGGCTGCTTGGAATGCATTCTTCACATTCAAACTCAACTTCAGGCCTAGAGCTTCCTTCAAAAATGTTACCAGAGGTGGAGACTAACCACTGCGGGTAACAAATAGGAATGTACAGACTTGAAAAATAATGACTTTATCACAGAAATACCTTTGTCAAGCCATCACTTTTCACTAATGTTTTTGTTCTGGTCAAATTTGAAAACAAAAACTAGTAATAAGCCAAAA
>KZ506154.1:163282-175929 GCA_002844005.1 Limosa lapponica baueri | reverse complement strand
ACTGGTTTAGAATCATAGAATTGTCTAGGTTGGAAGGGACCTTTAAGATCATCTAGTCCAACCATCAACCTAACTGATAAAAAACTATCACTAAACCATGTCACTAAGCACTATGTGAACCCGTCTTCTGAATTCCTCATGGGATGGTGCCTCAACCACTTCCTTGGGCAGCCCATTCCAGTGCTTAATAACCCTTTCAGTGTAAAAATTTTTCCTAATATCCAATCTGAACCTCCCCTGGCGCAACCTCTCCTGACTTATTCTAGTGCTTGCAAGAAAGCAGGTCCTTTGGCAGCAGTGACCTCAAGCTGCCTCCCTGCATTTTGTCCCTTGGGCCACAAAGGTCTTCAACACTTCTCTGTGCATCCAGACATTGTACGAAGCAAGTACGGACCCAAGCAATGAACAGGAAGATCTGCAGGCTACAGCTGCTGAGCCTGGTCTGCACCAGAGCCAGGGAAACACCTTTCCTGCAGAAATAAAACCTATGGAAGAGCATTTCCATCCTGAAGCTCTGACCAGAGGTGTGACATGGTGCAGATACCCTGGGGACCATCCCCTTGCTGTCCTTGCCCTGTGTCCCCACTGCTCTGGTGCACATCACTTGGTGATGCCTCTCGTGCATAAGCAGAGTATTTCTGCAGGGGGGAATAAATGTCCCAAAGGAGATGAGGCAAATCCATAATGCCACCACTTTCTTTGAGTCCCACATGGCACAGCCTCTCCACTGCCCTTTAAACCAGCCGGCCATGGCCAAAGCTCTGCTGGCACCACTGGTGATGGGGTCACCCTGGAGCCACCTCTGAGTCCTGTAGGGATCTGCTCTGGGACTGGTTCTGCCAGTTCCGCAGTTTAAATTTAAAACATTAGTGAATATTTCCTCCTATTTCCATTTTATTGGGTATTTCTTTAAGGTTCACGCAGCCTTATGGAAGGAGGTATTAGAACAACACAAGCTAACACTTTTCCAGCTCCACGTTCAAATTTGAAAATGTGTTTTCTAAACTGAAGGCTGTATATTTTCAGACCTCTCCAAAGCACTTTTTTTTCTTTGTACAGCTTCTGCTTCATTATTCTAATTTAATAAAACCGTAGCTAAGGCAGAGCACCGACTCTTTCTGCCTAATGACAGACTTTGATTTGTTTGTACTTCTTGTTATAGATTTTTCCTAATTACAAGCATTTTTCAGAGGCAGTTGAAAAAATAAAAGAGCAGCTGGTTTGAATGTGCAACCTATTATTGTATTTCCTAGAGCAGCGGAAAAAGTATTACATTCACAGTAGGGTGGTTTTCAACAGAGGAGGGCAGAAAAGGCATTTTCCAGTTGGGAGTCCATCTCACCTCCCTCTGTTTCCCCAGTATTACTGCCAAGAAAAAGCCAATTTTTCAGCCTTTCTGGTATCCCTGGAGGCACCCACCCGGTTCAGAGGCTCTCCCCAGGACATTCCATAGAGCAGCTGGGGCAGGGACTCCTGGGGGCAACTGTGCTCAGTAAAGGAGAAGAGGGGTCTCCAGCGCCTGGGTGAGCATAGAAGGGACTGCCAATGTAGTGATACCCTTGTGTGGAAGATGCTTTTCAAAGCAAAGAAAAACAGCCAAGAAACAGGGCGACAAACTCTGCAGTAGCTTCAGTTCAGACCGAGAAACGCACCCAGAGCCGCCCCAGCATCCATCTGGCTCCTGCCTTCTCCTGGTACAGTGAACCCCTCAGCAGCTCAGCTGCTGTTGGGCCACCAGCACTGGGAATGTGGCCACGGTGCTCCATCCCCAGCAAAGGCCCTCTCCCTGCAGGCACCAGCCACACCAGGCCCTCCATCCCAGCTGGACCACAGCTGCAGCAGGCAGGACCTGCCACAGGGGTCAGTAACAGCACACAGACACCATCCCGAAGGGGGCTTCAGAAACCAGCCCACCAAACAAAAAGCCTTCATATGAGTCTGGGAGTTGGGTGCAGCATGACCCAATTCATACGAATAGATACATCAATTTGCCATTAAATACGGCTGGGAATATCCCATCGTTTTACTCCTGAGGTCAATGCAGACATTTTTTTCCAAGCAGGTGATATTATTTACTGCACAAATTTACATATTTTAAAGTCATATGTACGCTCTTGCAATAAATGAGTGAGTTTCTACTTATGGGCAGGGCCATGCCGAATACTGAAGCAGACCTTCCTTACCAAACGCAGCCCTGCTGTTGCCAATCACAGTTTTGGCCACTTCTTGTCATGCAGTTCGTTAGAAATCACGCACATGTTATAAAACTGTATTGCTAAACGCCTGGTTAACTCATCCAAGTCAAAGTCCCTGCACGTTTGATTCATTCCCCAAACAAAGACTAATTTTCCTATGAAAACAAACCACTGCATGCTTCTCTTCACCCCTTAGGCAAGAGGATTTATGGACGCAGTTTCTTTTTTTTTTCCTAACAATAATATAATTGATTGCAGAAACCATTTTTAAGACTTGAATCAAAAGAAAAATTGATTAGGAGCCTGTGTGCTTTACTAGGGCAAGTTAGGAAAAGGTTGTATTTAAATCAAGCAGTTCACATTTTTTCCTTGGCAACGTGTTGGAGAAAGGCTACAACCCCAGAAAAGCTGGCCGACACTTAGCAAGTCTGCCTTTTAGCTGCCCCAATTTTTGCAGGGCAGCAAAGAAATGCCGCGACACGGTCACTAAGATAACGCTGGTGGAATTCCTCTACTAACTCCCCGTCACTGCTCGCTGTAGCAAGGTGCATTAGGCAGGAAATAGCTATTCTGGATACCAAGGTGCAGAGAAAACGCTGAGCGTTACATAAAGGAAGGAATGTGCCAGCCTTCCAGGCGTGCATTGCCGTTGTGAGTCACCTATAGATTCACAGCGAGGCGACTGCCCCTCCGTCCCTCCCGATGCCCGCCGGCACCGAACCGCTCCATGCTTCAGCGCTGAAGCATCTCAGAAGTGTCGTCAAGTGGCGCTTCCCTTCACCTCCTCCATCTGGAGGATGATTAAGTTAAAAAGCCATTAAACCGGAGCAATTAGGCACTCCTGCTGGTACATATATTGCTCACTTCTGGGCCCGCCACGCAGCCCTGCTGGGCCAGGCGGGATGCAGGGCAAGCGCAGTGCCGAGGGCTGGGGACAGGCGCAGGGCTGGGGTGCCACCAGAGCACCCGGCTGGGGCGGCAGCCACACTGCCTGCAGAGTCGACAGGGAAAGGGCAGGAGTGGGCAGGGGCTGCAGACCCGAGGGCGGGGAAGCACTCTGCTACAGGGAGTGCAAACAGCCTTCTATACTCGCGTTGCATTTCAAACTGGTGTTTTCTGGTTGAAATAAAACTCAATGGCCTTTCCACGACTCCATGCCTGCATGCAGTCCCATAGCGGTGGGAGGGAAAAGTGTAAGAGAAGTCCGCTTTGGGCAGGTGAGGAGCAGGCTGCGGCTTTTGGGTGCCCGCAGATGTGCAGATGTGATGCTAGGTGTGTGGCTACCACCATCATTCCCTTGGCCAGGTACCGCAGGCGCGCTGCCTGCCCTGTGAGGTGGCCCTAGTGCAGAACCTGGTGGAATTTCACTGAATTTCACTGAATTTTTTAGAGTTGGAAGGGACCCTAGTCCAACTCCCCTGCTGAAGCAGGATTGCTTAGAGAATGCTACTCAGGACTGCATCCAGGCGGGTCTTGAAAATCGCCAAAGAAGGGGACTCCACAACCTCCCTGGGCAGCCTGTTCCAGGGCTCTGTCACCCTCACCGTGAAGAAATTCTCTCATATTCGAGTGGAACCTCTTATGTTCCAAGGGAGGTCACTGCCCACGAAGCAGTGGGTGACCAGGAGCAATTTCATTGAGGAACAGCAGCTGGGTGCAGGGATGGGCAGGGATGGAGGGATGTGCAGGGATGGAGGGCAGAGAGGGGTACAGGCGGAGGAGGCAGCTGGGGGTGATGGGCAGGTTAATCTTTCTTTCAGTCCCACTTTTACCCTGATGGGCTGAAGCCCCAGCAGAGCATGTCCCAGAGGTGGCGGGGGCACTGCTGGCCCCACACAGGGTGGGAACCGAGGGGGCTTTTCAGGAGAAGGGCATTTTTTCATTATTCATAGGTTCTGCCTGCTGCAGGAAGCAGGGAGGATCAAGGTTTACTTTACCGGGATCCATGCCCCCTGCAGACAAGACTTCTTCTGAAAAAATAATCCTTCCACTCCCGTGTCATGAATTTTTTAGCATGACTCATTTAAAAGAAGAATTGATCCCAGCGTGGTTGGCCACGCAGGGCTTTTCTAATAGGAAAGTGGAGGCAGGGTTGCCAATGGGAGGGCAGGAGGCTGCTGAAGGGAAGCTTGGCATTTTCCTCTAGCTGTGACCCACTCCAACAGGGAACAAGACCCTTCACTTGCCCCTGCTTCAGCTTGCTAGTAATTATAATCAGAACTAACCACCCCAGTAAAACACTTGGAAATCTAGAAATGCAAAGAACTGTAAAAGAGCTAAATCTACAGTAGAGGGATAATATAACTTTAACATTCAACATACATTATCTATGACCCAACAGTTAAGACCTGCAAACACAGACTGGGATTCAGCAGTGGGTTTTTGCACTCACCATCCATCTGGTGCTGGGGACAGGTGGGCTCTCCGGCCACGGGCAGAGAGCAATGCTCACTGCTCCTCAGACATGAGCAATAAGGAGGAGCCAAAAGGAAGCAGAGGAGGAAAAAAACCCTCTCAGAAGTCCAGTTTGAAAACAAGGAAACAGCATTACTGGCTCATCAAATCATCCTTGGCTGTCCTCAGAGTGCGTGTAGCCAAATTTTTTTTTTCCCTCCCTGGAGACCATGCTTGGGTGTCAGCACCCTCGCTGCTCGCGCTGGGAGGGCCAGGAGGAGCGAGCGGCAGGATGAGGGCTGCAGCACACAGCTCTCTGCAGGGGCATTTCGAGACCAAGAGAAACCCCCTCCGCTCCTCCAGCTGCGGGAGCATCCGGAGCTGGCCGGGCCGCCAGGCTCGCACCAGGCAGGAAACAGATTTGACTCTATCTGATGTCTGCTGCTGCTGCTGCCTGACCACAACTGCTCTACGGTTATTTTATCCTGTGTGAAATGGAGGAGCACCAAAGGAGGGCGGGCAGGCAGGGTCTCCTCCAGGGAGCCCGGCCTCTCCGCAGCATCTCCCTTTTGTGTTCGAACTGGCACCAAACAAAACCCCCTTGGGAAAAGCTATCCCAAACCATTGGAGGCCTTCAACAGGGGATCAGAATAAATCCTCAGCAGTGCATTACACCAGTAAGCAGCACATACTCAAGCGTGCAGTTACTTAATTGTGCATCTGACAGCAGGAGGCCCCGATCACTGATTTACCTCTCGCTAAAGCCGAGCAGAGCCTGACCCGGGCACAGGAGCACTGCAGCACGAAGCCCACTGCAAACGAGCTTTCCATGACCCCAGTTGTAATTAGACCCCAACCACCCCCCTCGCTCAACTATCCGAAGGCCAATGCTTTCAGCCCAGTTTGTGCTGAGGAAGAGGAGCGGAGCAGCCCAACGCCAGCCTCCTCTGGGACCACTCCCTGCCTCGGTGAACGGCACGCACCGGGACGGCTGCCTGGGTCTGCTCTCAGCCTGGCTGGGACAACAGCATCACAGGGGGGTTTAAACCTGGTTAACAAGCTAATTTTCAGACACAAATACAGTGTTCAAATGGTGAGCCAAATGGGCTTGACTCTCTGTTCAGCCGACCTGAGAAGCCCTTCTGCATCTCCCCTCGCACCGCTCTCCTTAACACCTCCAGGATCCCCACCACTTCTCTGCTTAACATGCCAGCTCTGACGATGCATAATTAATGCTGGAAACTGCATTGCATTATGCATATGAGCTCAATCTGACCTGTAATTACAGCCAGTGGAAAAAAACCCAGTTCTTGGTGCAGAAGAGACAGCTCCCTCCCTTCAGTCTCAAGTCAGAGGGACGAGCCGAGCAAGGAGGTAAAGCAAAACCAGAGCCTTTGTGTTTTTCTGCTCTTTGATCTCCCTGTTATCCCAGGTGCAGGATTTCAATGGCATCCATTTAGGGTTGTGGTTTGTTTGGCTTTGTTTTTGTAAGTGCATAGTTTTTATTATTTAAGCAATTAAAAAAAAAAAAGATTGCACTCTTCACACAACTGGCAACCACACCTGCAAATGCCAGTCCTTGCAGTGATACGAGAAACATCATTTGAGTTGTATAATTTGTGGTTCCCACAGTCCGGGAGCACATTTCTCGCGAATTCTCTTTGTGCCACAGCCCTTTCCTTTTCCTTCTGGAAGCTGCTGTTGTGCAGTGGGCCAGGGCTCCTCGAGTCCCCTGAGCCCCATGCCAAGTGGGTGGGCTGAATGGGTCCAGTGCAGACCCCCAGAGTGTGGCCACTGTCCCCTCCACTCACCCCAGCAGAGCCGTGGGAGGACGTGGCATATTCACCTGGCCAGGAGGGAGCAGGGGCAGGGGGGCAGCGGGGGAAAAGTTGGGAGCAGGAGCAGCAGGGCGAAGGTTTGCCACAGCCCTGGGCACTGCCAGGCAGTTTTCCCTTTCCCTGCCTGCAGCCCGGCTTCTGCAGACACTGCCCTCGCCTCCCGCCGGCCTCCCCGCGCCGATCCCAGATAACACGGGCCTTAATTGATGCATTAGGAGCGAAGAGCTAAAGTACACACGCTTTCCCAGTAAAGCTAATTTTGCACAAGCTATTAGGGGTTTAAGTGTCAGTGGATGGTAACAAGATCAGAAGATGCAGGGAGCAGCTGCTCCTCTCCTTGCCCAGGACGCCGGGATGCCTCGCAGCTGACCGGGGCGGCTGGCCAGGCTCTGCTCCTGCCCTCTCCCTGCCCCACAGCACAGGATGGGATGGGGATGGGATGCAATGGAACAGAACGGCATGGGACAAGACCAGTCGCCCTGCTCCTGTGCAGCTCTGGCCCCTGGCTGTGGGGCAGGGGGATGTGGTACCCCATAGGAGGGCAAGGCCTGGAGCCAGCGGGGCTCCTGCCCCAAGCCAGCCCAGCCCTGCTGGCAGTGGGATGCTGGGGGCTGGGATCACCCTATGGCTTTACAGGCAAGGTCAAACAATTTTTACTGTTGAAAAATCCCCACCGGTTTTCAAAGGCTGAGAAAAGCAGCCCATAAGGCTCCTGTTTTATCTAAATGTTTGGCTATTCATACCAGAGCCTATGTTACCATTTTATAACTTTTTTATTTATAAATATTCTTCCCTCCACAGCATGCTGCTCTGCAGAAACAGATGTTCTGCACAAATAGTTTTGCAAACAGTTATATCTCTTAGGATAAGTTATCTCACTGACCTCAGATACATGGCTGCTTAATAATTAATGTCTTTTTTTTTTAATTACTGGAATACTGCACAGATTCCTCCGGTGCACTGAAGGAGTAAACCAGGCCTGCGTTTGGCATTTTAATAGGAGTCGACAGACAAACGCAGCAGCCCGAGTGCAAGGGCAGAGCAGGCTCCCCAGGAAGCTCTCCTGACTATCTGGGCTAACACGCCCTGGGAGGTCAGGGATTTGAAGTTTTTAAAGTTTGCCCCTTCCCACAGTTTGGGAATAGTTTTCAGCCATGGAACACCATACTGTGATTTTCCAGCAGCAGGTTCCGCGATGCTGGCTGCAGTCCAGTACCTCTGAAGATGATCACACATCTATCGAAAATGCCGAATACTGAAAGCAAGCTGCACCTGGAAGATCTTCCCTAGACAGAAACCTGAGGGTGTTCTCCTCTCTCTGTAAAAGGCTTGGACATGTGTGTGGAACACGGACGTGGGGCTCTGCCCTGGCAAACCCCGGCGGCCTCTCCCCGCTCACTGACAGTTCTGCTGCAAAGACCCATTGCAGCTTCGAGGCAAGATCAGAGCTGGTCCAAAAAAATAAACAAAACAGTATTTCTGTTCCCTGGGAAATTTTGACATATTTTGAAATGAGCTGCAAATTTTTAGCATTCATATTTGCTATTCAGTATTTTGAGTCAAAATATTAATTTTTTCACATTGAATAGTGTTAAAAAAAAAAAAAGCGAGAGCATGGCAGCATTTCAAGCTGCTAACAACATTGTACTCTAAAACGTTCCCATAAATAGGACAGACCAGATAAATTACACCACACGACTTCATAAAACTAACATAAACCCATGAACAGAACTAACAGGAAACGAAACCTCTCCTCACCAAAGCTTAATTCCACACTGTAATTCTGATCTCCAAAGTTTTCCTTGTTTAACCCTGTAAAAGACCTTTGAAAATGTTCATGTTTTTTTTTTTTCTTTTTAAAATCCACGCAGTTTTATAGAGTGAGTTAAAAGGAGCTTTCCTCTCTCACTGCATTTACTCCCTTGCTAGTTGCAGTCCCTGGTAAGCGATGGCAAACCTGGGATTCAGCCTGGGTGAGGGAAAACATAGACGGTAAATCAGAGAGCAGCTCCTGCCCAGGCTCGAGCTGTCCCCGTGCTTGAGCTAGAACATCCCCTAAGCAGTGAAGAGCGTGAGTGGGGTGGTCCCTTTTCCTCCTCTGACAAACAGATGGCATATTTGTACGTTATCGCAGTAATGTCTGCATCTGTTTAACATCAAGCACTCTGCAGGAACGCAGCTCTAATGACCGCTGGGTCCCCGTGGTGCAGCTCTGTGTTGCACCCACTGCTGATGGGTGCACGCCGCTCTGGGTGCTGCTCCATCACCCACATGGGGAAAGAGGGACCATCCCTACCCCAGGGTCCCCTGGCCACCCAGGCACAGCCTGGGGAAAAGCCACAACTGCCTGCCTGGGACCGAGGGGCTGGGCTCTTTTGGGGTGTTTTGTTTGTTTGGTATTTATTTTTAATGTTAACTTCCTCATTTGTCTGTCGTGGCAGTAAATCAAGCTCCTGTGCTGCTGTTCTCCTCCCTCCACAAAAATCCAAACTATGGCCAGCCTGGGTCACCCCCACACATGTCCTGTGCCTGCCAGCCTCCTCTGGCCAGGGAACCTCATCAGCTAATTAAGAGATAAACTCGGCTCTTACAGCCTCTGTAACCCAGCGTGGGTCTGACAAGGCGACACTTAATTAAAACAAATCCCCACATGATTTGCAAACAATCTTTTTTTCCTTTTTTTTTTAAATTACAGTGCATTACCCATAAAAAGACTATTTTTAATGACCTGTATAATACCGTGACCATCCCCCATCAGCTAGTGAAACTCAGGAATATACATTCACTTTCTCATATCCTTTTTTCACCCTGCACAAATGTTCAAAGACCAGAACCTGCCTGGAGAAACAAGCACCGAGATGCCGTGGCGATGCCCATGAAGGGGCTAGGGTGTTACAAGACTGGCGGTGCCTGTGGCACCCAGTCCAGGGCCACTCACCCCTGCTATGGCTGGGGGTCTGGGGGCACAGCATTGCATGCGAGAGCCTGGCTGGCTCCATCCCAGCACCAGGGCTGCATCCAGATTCCTGTTGCTGCAGGTTATGATAAAAGGCAGCAGCTGCCCTGTGGCCATGGGTTCAACATTTTGCATTTCAGCATGTGAGCTTTGCCCAAAGCAGAGCTGAGGGGCTGGCGGGGCTCTGGGACATGGTCTGACAGCACTGGATGAGATCTGGAAGGAGGACACAACCAAAAACTTCACCAAAACCACCTTGAGCCAGCCATTGCAGCAAGTGTGGGAAGGAAAGAGATATGTGAAGCCAACACACCTCAGCTGCAACAAATATGTAGGACAAAATACAAACTCCAGCATGGTTTCAATGCTCCTCTCCCCCTTTTTTTCTACAGAGAAGGTGTGAACACAGCTATATTTTAGCCCTAATTAAGCCAATCCCAACATATGCAGCGACAATGAGTGACCTGTGGGACAGGGCGGCACGCTGCCGGTACACGCTGTTCTCCAGGAACAATGACATTAAGGATGAAGTGGGAAGCCACCACGCTCACACGGAGGCTGCAGCCGTGCAGCACAGACGCTCCACGCCTGGCGGGGAGACAGCTGGGCCTCCTCCGGACTATTAAAAACGAGGGGATGACTCAGCCTCCCCCTCAGAGAGCAGCAGGAGCCGTGCAAACCACGTGGCTCTTGCCAGACACGCGAGCGGGTGGGTGGAGAGGTCCCTGCCACATGCCACCGGTCCATGGCCGTGGCGGGGACACCACTGGTCTGCAGGGCTCCCAGCAGCATCCCCGGGGCAGGGGTGCCCGCGGCGCCGGGATGCGCTTGGCAGGCAGCGCGCCTCGCCGAAAGGCACTGCCAGCTTGGCAAGGGACCCTGCCTTCCCGACAAGAAGAGACACGAAGTTGTTGACACATTTCTCCCTGTTCCCATTCAAAACTACAGCGCAAGCGGTGCTGCGAGAAAGTCACGTGCCCCATTTAACAGATTTCTTCCCAGAATGAGTCTTCAGCTCAGAAGGGTAGGACGCGAGGGATTAAAAAATTAATACAAAATTCTGTTTGCCTGAGAGGACTGTCACAGCATGCTTGAAGTGGGGTGCCAAATTCTTCGCTGATTTCTGCCCCGTAGTAGCCTGAACTGATGCCATTTGGAAAGCAAAAGACTGAAGTAGCAGTTTGGTTCATATAATTATTAATATCCAGTCTATTTGGAAAGAATTTACAAATAAAGTACAAGAAAACGTTGCCCATCTGCCATGAGCAGGTACCTTCAAACTGCAGCGTTACAAACCACTGCCTGGGATTGGGTGGGGGGGTGGAGGGAAAAAAAAAGGAATGAAAAAAATAAAAAAGGGAAAGGACTGGAAGCGTGTCCCTTCCCCTGCCATCTGTCCACCCAGCAACAGGGTGGAGGGACTCTGAGCTGCCCGGCGGAGCAAGCCCATGGACGCTGCCCTCCGGGAACAGGGCTGGGGGCTGCCAGGGAAGGGGAGCGCCACGAGTTACTGAAACATGGCGAAATGTAAAATGCCAGAAAATAAATCGGGAAGTGGCGAGGCCTACATTTTAGCGCTGAATACAAAATGACACAGGAGAGGCATGTGAAAAGCAGAGTTTGGTTCTGGCAGTTTCTGGCATTGGGTGCTGCCCGTGGGACGTCACCCTGTGCCTGCGCGTTGGGGCATCTCAGGGCATGGGGCCAGCCCCATCCTGTCCCGTCCCATCCTGCTCTGTCCCTGCAGAAGCAGGGCAGTGCCCGGCCCCACAGCAGCCTCCAGCTGCAGCAGTCGCCCTGGGAGCGATGTGGGGTTGGCAGGACCCTGGGACATGGCATGGGCTGCAGGAAGGGACCAGAGGGAGCAGATCACAGCCCTGTGAGGGTCAGCAGGAGGTGAGCAGTTGCCAGGGTGCTGGGCAAAGCCCCGACTTCCTCCCTGTTATGAATGAGGGGTTTTGCCGACGTCTGTTGAGCAGGCAGAGAGATGCATGTGTGAACTAGCAGCTGGATTAAGTTTTTGCTGTCCTGAAAGCAAAGCGAAGACTGAATTCCCAAGAAAGAAAACAGATTGAGAAACAGAAGATTGCCCAATTTACCTACTGGTGAGTCAGAAAGTGGCAAACCTGGCATGTTCTCTCTCCAGCAGCGAGTGCTTCTTGTTTGACTGACTGGAGTACCTGAAGGCAGCCAGTGGCTACCTGTGGGGGGGGCCACCCCCTCACTTTGCTGGCAGAGGATCTGCACGTCAGGCTCCACGCTGGGCTGAGCCCAACCACTGCCAAACGCAGAGATTTCTGTGGGGACTAGGCTCAGTGTGGCATCTGGTGCTGCAGTCACTGGGCAAATCCTGGCTGGGGACCTGGGGCTAGAGAGCTGTGGTGCTGCCCCAGCTAGCAGCATCCTCGCCCCACGGTCCCAGAGACACAGCCTGCCCTAGTGACACGGCCACCACTGGAGAAGGGGACCATCATGGGCAGCCGTGGTTATGGGGGCTAACAAGAATTGAAACAGCCCAGCATTTTCCTGACCAGTTCCAGCAATGATGGTAAATAACCTCATTAAGGTTACAGTGGTAGTTTTATTATTGTCATTAACATGCTTGTTATCAAGTGTGAGTATGCAGAAGCCTGCCTCTTACAACAGGCCAACGTCCGTGTTTGCCTACACCTAGTTATATAAGGTTCCTCCAAAGTAAAATAACCTAAGTAAACTTGAACGTATAGCATATTAAAGTTCAATTACTGAGGCAGTGTAGGACACAGAAACTTGTTGAACCTGAGACATGAGGAGGAGCCCAGGTGGCAAGCACGCACTGAAGCATCTTGGGCAAGTTGGTGTAGCTAAGACAGCTTGCAGATTGGTGCTTGCCCTCATTTTTTCACAGTGTTTAAGGCTATTCATGGACAGTACTCCTGCTTTGGCAGCTCATCACAGGTCACGGCTCCTCTGGCACTGCAACACCCCTTTCCCACGCCCTTGGCTGGCGGCACTGCAGGGGCTGCAGAGGAGCTGCCTGGTGCACAAGGTGGGCTTGCTGACAGGAGCCTGGCCCCACTGACACACCAGCTCCTCCTGCCCCTCTGGGGCTGGGAAGAGAATGCCCTCACTAGTTTATCTTCCTTCAGATCAGCCAGGCGTCGTGTTGTTGCACACAAGGAACCACGGGCACAATTCATCGCTTGGTACCTCTGCTCTGCACACACAGCACCTCTCAGCTCCACTGCGCAACCCAGAGATACTGCTTTCCTGCCCAGCAGCATC
>KZ506154.1:121300-155080 GCA_002844005.1 Limosa lapponica baueri | reverse complement strand
TTTTTTTTTTTTTCTTGGTCAGTAATTTTGATTATCAGAGTGATTTGTGCGAGACTAATTGAGCAATCGTCACGCGTGGAAATGGGGCTCCCTCCCTTCCTCCCTCCCCTGCATCTTGGAGGTATTGCCACAAGAGGGTAACGACAGCTTGGTCTGGATCTAGGGAATCCTGTTGCTTTATATTTATCCTCTGGATTTAACAATAATATGATGTATACTGTGCCTTCTTAATATATACCCTGTATATTTAACAGACTATGCACTGTTGAAGGAAAAACCCCAATAGCAGCATATAGGGTTTTTCCCACAAATAAATGATATCCCTCCAGTCAAACAAACATGCAGGGAAAACGAAAAATGTGTACAAAAGAAAGCGGCGTGATTTTTAACCTGATATAGGAAAACATAATTAAGAAAGAGAATTTTTATTAGGGCAATTTCACTTTATTTTTTCCATACAGCAAGGTCAACTATAGCAGTAATAATAAAATAAGCATAAAAACAAATTGCAGCCCAGGACAGAGTACATAATTTGGAGCAACTACAAGCAAAAAGTAAGTCTGTGATTACATAATAGTAAAACCAAGCACATCTGTCCTTTCAGCAGATGAAAGTTGCGGGGTTGCAAATAAGTGCAACTTCATTAATTATTCAGTGTGAGTACTGGAGAGATCAGATAAAGTAATGGTCTAATCACTTTTTCTTTCCAGCTTTGGCATATATAACGACAAGGTTCCTTGAACGCTTTCCATTAAAATGCTAAAATTTCCCAGGGTTTGTTTTTTTTTTTTCACCTGCTAAAAGAACAGGACCACTACAGCAATAAAAAATAATCACATAACAACTACAGCTACGGTGTGCTGTTTGGTTTGCCTGTTCATGATTTAACTCTTTTGTGAAAGTCAGTATTTGTTTTGAAGAATCTTTTTTGTGAACAATAAACCACTGAAATTGTCAGAAACTGGTTTGAATAGCATATATCTTTAATATATTTTTTGATACTTTAAACATGCAGTAGTTTTTGAATAATGTACGGAATATTTGATCCATGATTTCACCTTGATGGTTTGAAGTACCTGCTTTTTTTTTTCTTTTTTTTTTTTTCTTTTTTCTTAATGATTTTCAGGCAGATTTGAACCAGTGGAGCTTTTGTCAGTCATGAGATCTTGGAAGGATGGCATATCTTTCCAGCTGAAAAAATCCTGGCAAACTACAAGCTGTCCACATAAAGCAAAGCAACTTTTTTGAAGGGGTATGGAGTGCTAACTCTGTGCCACTTTTGCAAGCAATTTTGTTCAGCCTGTCATTTTATTAGCCTTAACAAAACTCCTTGTAATTATAGACATTTTTATTCAAAATAAGATCTTACTATTATACAGTTTTCTCTCTTTTTTGACTATATACAGAAGTGCAAAAAGTCAACCTTCTCTCTATACGTTCCCACATGCTAAACTGCAGCATAATCAACCCTCAAGAGTTTGCACACACACACTATAATTCTTGTTACGTAAACTTTGAGTATTTGGATTATCAACAAAAAGTCCCTTGATCTATTGATTATGCAGCTTATTTATAACAAGGCCTGATATTCAGGGATTTCAAAAAATATTTAAACAATATTTTAACATTTGAAATGGATACAGTAGAAAATAAATTTTATTCTAATATCTAGGAACTAGATTTTCTCATAATAACTAATTACAAACAAAATAAATCATCAAAATATTACTCAATTGTCTGCCAGGATTGTTGCGATAGCAACAACTTAACTTCTTACTTAGCAATGATTATATAATTATAAGATATCCATATAAAAGATCTTTGTTCTTTTAATGAAAACTAGACAAGAACTAACAATGACTGACATTCTTACATTGTAATATTAAATCAGTAAAATATAAATCATTTAGTTAACAATAATACGAATATTCATATGACACTACATGTAAATTCAAAACTGAGTATGTTATGAGGAAAACTACTTTTTTTTTGTATTTTGAAAAAGTCATCAGTAAACTCTAATAAAACAAAATTCTATAAACTGAAATGGTATTCAACTGGTAATAGAAAATGAAAACAATCTAATAAATGTAAGAAATAAAAACTACACTTTTAACAAGAAAAAAATAGTAATATTCTATAATGTTAAGTAACTACAATAACATGTGAAGTCACCTATACTTTCTTAACACGATTGAAATTACATTGGTATGGGTTTTAACCCGTAATGTAATAATCTAAGGCTTTAATAGATGTACAGTACAATCAGTAAAATCAACACATCATTCTTATACTATAAAGCATCTCTCTCAAGCATAAAAACTCGCAGTAAACTTGGAAGTATGGAGAGTTCTACAACCGAACTCCCGCTTCTTCCACTCCACGCTACGCTACCAGTGACCTGGCCCCCACTTCAGCACTTTGCTGAACAGAGCAAAAATATCCTTTACTAGCTGCAACATCCAAACCACAAAAAGGAATTCCTTTGGATGAATCCATTCTTAAAACTTGAATGCACATCTATTTTTTTTGTTTTTATTTTGTAAAGGCTTTCTAAGGCTATAAGCAGTTAATCTGAACAAAAAAAAAATCACATATAAAACTCACCCAAGTATTTAACCCACCCAATTTCTATGCTAATTAACATCTCCATTTTTTCATATTTTGGTTTGTCATGCATCTGATGATGTCAGTGCTTCTTTTGTCTTTGTTTAGAGTCACCATGTAAAGCGTGACTTTGATGAAGTAAAAGCGAAACCCATCTCTGCAAAACATTTATAGTCCTTTTGACTTTCGACAGAGGCTATAAATAGAAGCAAAAGAAGTTCCTCAAACATTTGTTACTGTGTCTCAGAAATGGCTTTTCCCTTTCGTATATCATGTTATACAGTAAAATATGCATAAATATTACACTACAACGCCTTAAAATAGGTTATATATATGTCCAGTATGGGTTAATTTGTACGGCTAGAGTATCGTTCTTGTGCTGTCTACTGTTACTGTAAGGAATAGTTGGCCATTTCTGAGACAGCTTTGGTTTGAAACAGAATGGTGCCCTTCGACTGATTAGTACTAATAAAGTAAGTGAAAACGTGGTTCTGAAAATAACACTGCAGAAATAATACTCTAATCGGATGTACAGTCTATGGCACTTCATGAGAATCCTTAACAACATGGTATTTAAAGCCATTGATGTGCTTTAAAATATACACAGTTGTGGTTTTGCTTGGCACATTCATCTCTGTCAGATACCTCTCTTACCACTTCTTACAATCTATTACATTAAAAATATTACTCTTAAACAAAAATTACTGTGCATGCACGCTCTCATCTATAATGGCAATTTTAAATACAAGGTGCACCTTTGTTATTTGTAAACCTTGAAAGAAATAAACTTACTTTAAAAAATTATATCTTGGTCTACAGACGTACCAATACATAATAGATTTATGGTTACATCATCGTCTGTCTTTTCAAGGTGACATACATGATTATGTAGGAAATAGACTACATATGCATATTCAAATCCATATGCATACTTCTGTGCTAGAAAAGATAGACAATGTTGTAGTTTTTAGACAATAAGATCACCTCAGCACAAATATCAATTAAATATACAAAGTATATAGGCAACAGTGTGCAGTGGATTTCCAAGTTCTTGTTTCATCTCGCTAACATGCAATGTGTGGATGTCTTACTGCTGAGGGAGTTTCCGAGTGTTGCTTGACGGTATGTACATTATGGCTAATGAGCTTGTCCTCTTCTCAACCCAAACACACTGTCCTTTTCTCTTTAGTTATGATCTAGAAAGGAAAAACCAAGATAAAGTATTTTCAACACAGTCACAACTTCTTGTTTGCACCACATCAGCCCAAACTTTGCATTTGCAACTTTACATTTGCAACTTTGCATTTCAAATCTGCCACTGAATATTGGGGAAGCCTTGGACCCAAACCCCTGTGGGATTTCCCCTTGGGAACATTCTTGCAGCAGAGGTTCACTTTACACGCGAATTCTGCAGTGATAAAAGGACACAATCTGGGGGACAGTTTCCAGAGCCCAGACCCTGTGAGCGCTGTGACCCCAAAGCGCTGTGTGAGCACTGCCCAGTATCCCTGTGCCCCTCTCCCTTCCCAGGCTCTGATGCTCACTAACATCTGGGAACCCAACCAGTATCTGAGAGGCACCTAAACATCCTTAGAAATCTGGGCCCTATATTCCTAACGTAATTTTTCTTGCTTAACTGCCCACCTAGTGTAGCTATTTCTCTGGTCTCTACTGTCCATCACACCCCTAGAAAGTGATTCCTCCTCCACCTCAGTCCCTACAATGGGGACACCACAGCTGACTACAGAGGGACGCCTGGTGGCAAGCTTAGGCTGCAGACTAGAGGCATCCCACCTGAATCACTCAAGCAGTTTAACACTATTTATGCTCAGCTGAAAGGAATAACTATTATTATAAACCCACTGTGGCAAATCCCTTAATCCTCACCCTAAGTAATAATTCCATTATGGTATTTTCATTCAATAAAAAACACAGCAGAAGTGAAGCGCAAGGGAGAGAATGGGAATACAAATGACAAGCTGTCCTAGGGGAGGTGATGTGCTGCGGGTGGTCTTAATGACAACAGGCAGCTTAATGACAGACTGGAAACTGCAGTTTACTCATAGGAAGATTCAGGAAAAAAAAAATCTCTCAAGCTTAGGCACACAAACCTAGATTTCAAACTACGCAGGGTGAAAGGTTACGGTATGAAAATCTGACAGACACTGTCTGCAGTCGCCGTTCACACCAACACGGTGCAGGTATGAACTGCGCCTCCACTGCGGGACCTCTCCTTGCCACACCACCCACACCAGGAAAAAAACATACATAACACATCGTGGTCTGACAACCTGCACTCAGGAGAAATCAGGCTTCAGCTACGCAGATGACTAAACCTGTATTTTCAGAGATGCTGGCTTTCCAAATTTGGAGATTAAAAATTAGTTCTTTCTAAAGACAGAATTGTAACCACCTCCTCCGAGACCTGGCCCTCAGCTCACATTAGTGCTGGAGCTATCATCCTTTATAAACAAAAAGTAAAACTCTAATTTTAGACTCTCTGATTTTGCTATATGGATATATATACAAACTAATACCGACACTGGTCCAACACACTGGCTAACGTGGTCACTGCTAACTAAGGGATCTCCACTCAGAGAATAACGGCACGTCAGTGGAGTTCAGAGCCTCTTCCCCCGATCTTATTAGTTTTCTTAGAAAGAAAATAAAAACATTCTGTCCCTGAAAAAGAAAAATTATGCACACATAACGGTAAGAAAACTGCAAGTAACAACACACTGGGAACTTACTGTTTGATGACAAAATGTCTACATCTGT
Organism: Limosa lapponica baueri; assembly: GCA_002844005.1. Taxonomy (NCBI): domain Eukaryota; kingdom Metazoa; phylum Chordata; class Aves; order Charadriiformes; family Scolopacidae; genus Limosa; species Limosa lapponica. The sequence continues at coordinate 149,695 of KZ506154.1, read as the reverse complement.
GTAACATACTTGTGGCTAGTCAGATGTTCGGCAGATATTATGGGTATCTATAGGTAAAAAATTCAAACAATGAATAACAAGTGCAATGAGCAAACCCAGAGACACAGCATTTTGCTATAGAACATAAGTTTGGAAAAGTGAGGATCAGCTGTGAGTTGGTGGATTTTATATTGTAACTATAAGTTAAAGTCAACTGAAGTGCTACAATAGCAACTTAAACTGGAAAACATTGTGTTAAGTACTACTTGACAAATATAAATAAGTATTATTGGTTGTTTAGGAAACAAGAGAAGTTAAAATCTATAAAAGTCATGCAGTGCAGTAATTGAAAATAGCCCTTTTTGTTGGCCTACACAACATTCTGTGCTTTCAGTGTATCATTTATAACGGTAAATTCTACAGTGGCCTTGCTTCAGTCTGATTTTGTGAAGTGTTCACTGCTTTCACTGTCTTGGTTTTTGAACGCCAAACCTAAGATGCCCTGAGCTTGATTTTCACAGCTGGTGAAAATCCGCTGTTGAGAAGGCTGCCTGCTCTTCCCACGGCTGCTGCGGGCATCACGGTGGATCGGCTGAAAAGCTAAGACTCCCCAAAGCAGTGAAACAATTCTCAAAATACTCGTCTGCATAAACAGAATTCAGTACGTGGCTCTCTTGAAGTGCCCCATCAACTCAGTTTCCCACTTAAAAAAAAAAAGTATTAAAATCAGAACAGATTACCGGCAGTAGGAATAAGAAACTTCTATTCTGCACCCCCAGTGCACGGGCTGAAGCCCCAGGGAGCGAGCCTAATCAGCACCAAGGCATGCAGGCGCTGGAGGAACTGAGAGAACCTTCCATTACAGACGGGACCAGCAGTCCAGCTGGAGGGAGCAAACGTGCCCACGCACAGGGAAACATGCTGGGGCATATGACACAAAATTGATTTGTATCATCACAAATGGCTGTTGCACCTGAAAATACTTTTTTCTTGATGGATACTAAAGCTGACCTGTGAATCCACACAAGAAAGGGAACAGGGAGGTTTCCTCTTGACTAAATTGCTTATAGGTCTTGCTGTCGGTTTTTCCACCCCTTGTGCCCTCTCCTCCCCTAACAACTCCACACAACTCCACAACATCGCCAACTTGTACAGAAATGTGCTTCAAGCAGAATGAAGCTTCTCATACCATTTTTTCCTACTGCTGCAGGATAGGCTGTTGCACCCAACTGTGTAGAAGCATCAGGGATAGTGCTGTCGGAACATACCAAGGACCTTCAACACCAGTCAATGAAGATGAAGGGCCAGATCTTAAGACTTTCGGCATGCATGCACATTGCATCGTGTGGCATTAAATAATTTCAGCATTGCTCACATACTATATACATATATTTGTTATATATGTATATATTGAGGTTTGGTTGCATTACTTTACTAAGTGTGTTATGAGGCTCCAGGGAGGATACGCATGAAATGATCAGATTCTACAACAGAAAGTTTCCTTGTAATCTATTTGGGAAAGTGCGTAGTTATTTAGACAGAGGTGATTTTAAAAAATAATGATGTTTTTTCTGTGGCTTGTTCTCACAGGTCTCTGGACTTACGGAGGATAGAGACACACTTAAATTAATCAAACGGTGCAATAAATTACAATACTAAGATACTTTGGGCACACAGGTGGTTGCTTGCTTAGGTGACACGTATGCAGAGGTACTCCTACCTATAAACTAGCTTTCCAAAATACAAAGTAATTCTTATGCTAGTTTAAATCTGTGAGTGACACGGTGATTCAGCAAACATTTCTCAAGAGCAGAAAGTGTGACTTCCCAAGTAGACTAACCTGAGTATTTTTTGGAATCATAAAATATCCAGGTCCCTTTTGAGACCGGGGATGTGCACGTCTATATACCATTGCAAGAGTGCAATTTTTGGAATAGTATTTTCCAGAGCTCAGTAAGCAGACAGGTTAACAAAGAACGTACAGCTGGGCGTAGCACAAAATGGTAGTGCTCAACAGTCAAAGGTGGGAAGGCTTGAAGCCGAAGACTCTGGACTCACTCCGGCGAGAGCCCGCGGGACTCGGTGCTTTGGCAGCAGCCGGAGCCGGTTCAGCCCCTCGCACGGTGGGATCATCCCCAAGCAGGACACGGGTTTTGCTGCTTAATATCCCACCGCAGCGGCAAACCTGACAGCTTTACGGTGCGATTTTGAAACTGCTTACAGAGTCAGCTCTAAGGACTTAGGGAGCTGAATATGCTGGGTGAGCCTGCCTTAAAAAACTGACATTTATCCTCAGGATTAACATCACATACAGAACCACACCTGCAAAATGCTACAGAAATCGTTTAATTTCCTTTTCTAAAAGTCACATGTGTGATTCCCACTGAGTTGAGACTAATATCTGCATCTTAGGCCAGAACTGATGGTTTCATGACATAATGCAATTCTAACTTCCTCGAATATCTCAAAAAATCATTTCATAAGAGGAAGAAGAGAGTCTTTTAAAAGTTTTTACTGTTGCACTTCCAGCCAGATGTACTACAGAAATCTGCATTTTTGACAGCCCAGCTAGATAAAAACAACAGGCCACGTTCTGTTCTCAGGTGCAGCTCCAGCTGGTCCATGTGGGGACTGCAGCGCACCTGGCTGCTGCTGCTTGTCTTCACAGCATCGTGTCTGGCTTTTCTGGGAGGACTTTTAATCACTTACTTAGCATAGAATTATTCATTTTTTTCCCTGAAATACATCCAAACGTGGCAACAATCGGGGTAGCTATTTAGAAATAAAACCAGATTCTAACGGACATTTCCTAACTTGGCTACTGCAACAAGAAATTGGCTCTTTCCTAGCAGAAATCACAAGCTGAAACAAAGGTGTAAAAGAAGCTTCTGTGTGGCCCACGCTTAAATGTTTTTGTTTTGCTCTTGGAAGAGGAGAGTCAGAACATGTTCAGACTGCTCAATTCAGACTGTTAAAATTCTGATCCTGCAACCCCTCTGCACAAAGGTTTTACTGGCTTTCACTAGAGTTCTGCACTAAAAGGAACAGTCGGCTTCACAGAAATAGAAATAAATAATGGGTTCTGAGTATTATCCCTTTCTCTTTACATCTCTAGAGCAGAACTGAGCAGCACAGCCCATAAATGTTAAGACTGAGTCAGAAACTCCATTATCAATTATTTTTAGCATCAGAAATGGAACTGCAGCACCTTTTGAGCATGGATAAAGGCTTATTAAGCTGTGCTGCAGGTCTTAGAGAGAATGTGTAGGCCAACAAGAGGTAAAATCAAAACCCCCATGCTCATTAAAAGCACCAATTTCAAGTTGTCTGTAAGGAACAAAGCTGTAAATTAGCAAACCTGGTTGGCTGTGGCTGTTGCAGCGAAGGGAACACTTGTGGCAGATGTTGTTGCTGCAGACACAGTGGCTGGCGTAGCACCGTGCACCATGGGAACTTTCGGAAGGAAAATCATATAAGCAAACATACAGAAGAGTGTAGCAGTATGGGAACCAGAGCGACATGTGGTAGGATAATTGAGCATGGTATTTATCACAGCAAAAAGCCCGAGACATCATTGCCAGCGCGTGACATGCAATCACAGTGCAAAGCAGGACAACATTCCAGGGAGAAAGAGGGGAGGGAAATGAAAGAGAAAAAAAGGGGAAAATGCTTGTTACCATCAAATCAAGAAAATCGACACAAACAAGCTTAACCATTTCAATACAAAAATCAACAGAAGAATTTTTAAATGCCTTTATATTTACAAATTTTTGTCTTTTAAAAATTCAACCCAAATATTTACTGCAAACAAAAATTAATCTTGTTGAAGGACAGTATACGTCTATGTGGCTATAGTAAGATACAGTCTTTATTTAACACAAGATAGTTTCTAAACACTGGAACTCATAGTCCAATCAAAATCCACCAAGGAACAATGTGCAATTCAAACAACTGCTGTACAAAATTAACAACGTCTATGTGTCCGTGTCAATTAAATTAAACAATTGCATTTAATTGACAGGTGTTAGTGCAGGAGGCTAAGGGAGATGGATTGGCACGAGAGCTCTAAGTTAAAATCTAGCAGTGGATTTTGAGGGTCCGTGAGCTGCACCACAGGTTTAAGATAATCAAGAAACAAAGCTGGCACCTACCAACACTTGTAGCGGGTGTCATGCACAATATTGAGCCTGCCCATCATGCATTGCAACAGGAAGGTGGATTTGGAAAGGGAAAAGAATTAAAACAACCCATCACACGTGTAATTAGAAATTTCATTTGAACAAAGAAGAAAAATTGTTATTATGGGAACAGTGGCATGTAACTGTCAGCACAATCAAACCATACAATAGCACAGTGATCCATTAGAACTAGTCTTCAGTGAAGGGGAAAGAGCTGACCGAACTGTGTGCTGGTATAGCGTGTTTGCCTTAGTAGCACTGTGGACTATTAGCACAGCTTGGAAAAGCTTCTTTAGTGTTATTTTAAAAGTCTTTTAGATCTTTTTGCCTTTTGACATAAGCTTTGTAATGGTTCTTACACTGGTTTCCTCAGATTATACTTTAAATACTTTAAAGTTGCACCTGCCTATAGGTACCCGAGGTCCTCCCCTGCTGGGACACGGGGACACTGGACCAGACCGAGTCAGGTCCAGGCACTGCTGGGCCCTTTCCCTGCAGGAGCTGGTTCTCTCCAGGGCAGAGGATGGGGAGAGGCAAGCGAGGCTCTGCCCTCCTGCTGGAGCAGCCTCTTCAGCTGGGGACCTTCCCCAATGGGCTGGAGCAAGCCATGACTTTATCTGCACTGCTTTGTTAGCCACAATTTTTCTGCTCCAATGCTTAGGTAACATATAGGCAAAACCCAGGTGAATTTGGCATGTGGTACTTTTGGCGTATCTGTATGACCCCTTCATATATGTAGGAAGTGATCCTGACTGTCCTCTGGTCTGTTTGCTTAATACGCAGGTCAGAGGAGGGATGAAGAGCTGAAGTCTCCTACACAGCTCATGGCAGCACCTAAGAATACTTGTTCAGCACTTTTTTCTACATTACGGGATGTATTTTAAGCTGCTGGTGTCTGGGCTCACAACCTGCAACTCTCTTCAGGCTACACAAAAATAATTAAAGAGACAGCACCTGGTGAATTCTGCCCTGCAACTAGAGAGCCAACAGCAGTGTGATGGTTTTAGGAACATTATGGTATCATTTTTAAACTATCACTAAATTGGTAATTCTGTTTACTTTAAATAGCAAAATGCCTTCCACCAGAACAAAGTCAGAATCTTCTATTTTTGCTCCCCATATAAAAAAGATAATGGATATTTCATAATATCCATTTTTAATAAGCGATTTACTTTTTTCTTTAACAAATAACATTTATAAACACCGCTAATTATGCCTGACACAGCAGAGACTGAAATAAACTCTGAAATCCTGGAACAGAGATTGCAGTGGAAATGGAAACCTATTCTAGAAGACTGCCAGTGGGAGCCACGGCAATGCTGCTTCCTTGACATTACGTGACCGTAACGGGGGGACAGGAAATTGTTTTAGCTGGTGCCAGGCATTGTAGCGGCTCACACAATCTCAAGAGCATTTAACTAAGCAGGGAAAAAGTCAGTCAGTATAATTACTGCTGGGGACAAGGTTATTCACTGTCATCACTGTATCTGCAAGGCTACAAAGAAAAGGGCATAATCATGTTTCCTAATTACTCTTCTATTTCTGGGTCATGGAAGAGACTGAAAATATCCACAAATAAGGTTAGATAAAAGAAGGTAGCTTTTCTGACTTCCCCATGCACGAATCATGGCTGAAGTCAATAGGACCACTTGCAAGATTAAAAAATGGAGCAAAATTTGGCTATAATGTACAAACAGTAAGTAAAAATTGCTTTCTCGGTCCCTCTTATGACATCTCTATGGTGTTAATGAGGTTACACAGAAGAACCTTTGAGTTCTGCCTCTGCAGAAGTGCCCTATTTATAAGGTTGTACATACTTCATTAGATTTGGAATATTACGTCATTCCATGCATAATTAGGTCTACATGCTAAAGATGAGTTAGATTTCCATAATGACTCTGAAATATCACTGTAAAGCTTTTCAGCTCAAAATTTTAGTCTGAGTTATCATCATTAACTTTATAACCAGCGCACACAGTTTTGAAAGGGAATTGAAGCAAATGAACATAAGGCAGAAATGAAAATACTAGCTAGGGTGCAATAACTTGCAAATATGGAGACATAATGCTGTATGACCCTCTTACCAGTAATAAAAATCAGTTTTGCTGTGACCTTAATACTCTTTTGACTTCAGAAGCTTTGACTGACTAATGAGAATGCATGAATAATAAATGTGCAGTTTCAAATGTTCCCTAGCTTTTCAGCACAAGGCAGAATTTTAATTCAAGGATGTGCTCAGTTAACTGATCATAACTTCACAACCAGATTATTTCTGCAGCGGAATAAAGCTATTTTTATAAACATTCTAGGTTTACTGGTGTTCTAAGCATTTTTTTCTTTTCTCTCCTTCATGTTATTCCCCTCAGTCTATTTAGTCTGTCTGATCTACTAAATCCTAATTAAAAATATTGCCATAGACAGCATAAGTGCTCCTCTTGAGGTGAACAGTTGTGCCTGATCTTTCGCTCCCTACCATTTTGGAGGAGAGCAGGGTTTTTACACAGACCCAGAAGCCCCATGGAGGAAGGTGATTACACAGACACTGCTTTAGGAAAGCATCTGTCCACTGACTGAGTCCCAACCATGAGTAAGTAAGCTCTCTGGAGCTGAAGCTGCAGTAACTAAATAAATATGCAATGCGTTAACTTAACAGCAGAGGTGGCTGAAGCCTTGCTGTGGCTGGTGAGGTGTTTCTGCTGCCCTGCTGCAGTTCTGCCCCTTGCAGGTGCAGCAGGACAACAGCTCCTGGGAGTATCCTGTAAACCTGACCCCTTTCTTCTGGAGGATTACGCTTCTCAAAGGCCGTTCTGGTCACCCAGTTGACACACCAAGGCTGGAAACAGCTGTATACACAAAACTGAGGAGATGGCAAGCTGAGGCACAGGATGGTAACAAGCACCAGGGCAGGAATTTCATCTAGTTGCACATAGGAGCTCTCTATCTGTACAGACAAACATAGCCCCAGCCAGCTCACAGTTACTGCAGGACAAAGAGCACGTGCAGAAGTGATGAACACCAAGTAACTGGTGCTCTGCAAGTTCACAGCCCCACAGTGAAACGTTTGCCTGCCTGTCTGCCAGGGCGTCAAGAGTCAGCAGCCAGGACCGAAGTACCAGAACAAGCTGTGAACATCTACTAAGTTGTGCAGAGCCTCCTCATTCAGGAGACTAATTCCACTTATTTCAACTGTCCGGCACCACAAGTGTTCCCAGCTGTTTCTTGCAACGCCTCTCAGACTCCCTTCTCAGTCTGGGGACAGCTTCCAGTGGCCAAGGTATCTGGGAGACCTCAACAGGGGAGCTGTGCAAAGATCTGTGCTTTATTTGAGAGTGCTGAGATGAGTATCTAAAAGCATGTAATCATTTAAAGCGTGCTGGAGTGCCAGTGTCCATCCCCTGGCATGGATGATCCCTTTATTTGCTTTCACATGCCCTTGCATACAGGCAGCCAGAATTATGCCTTACAATTTAGAAGAGGTATCTGGGTTTGTCTGGAACATGAGTGTAAAGCTCTCAAGGGTGAAACATGAAGAGTGAAGTGCCCTACAGAGAGGAGGGTCCTGCCAAGACTCTCCACACTGACACCGTGTAGGTTCCGTGTGTCCTGCCCTCCAGACCTGCTGCATTTTCATACATTGCAGCTGAAGCAACTAAGAACACATATGAGTAATTACACTTTGGGTGTCTGAACCTGAAAAATTTCACTTTAATTCAGACCCACTGAATTAACCTGCCTCTGTTCCATGGCAGTGGAGCTGAGGGCACCCCCGCTCTGTGCTCTCCCATTGGTTTTAGGGACTGACAGAGAAGCTCTGTTTCCAGATGACTATGCACAAACAGGACTGGTACTAGTTAATTTTAAGTGGGGAAAACTAAAAAGGGCAAGGTGGCAAATACAATTTTCAAACTTTCAGGAAAGTAATGGATTACTGAAGAGCTCAAACTGCTGCTATCTGAAAAACATAAAAAGAGAATTTATAGTAGCTCATGCTAAAAAATCCTTTGCTTTTCTTGTTTAACATATACTAAGCTTTGGTGGTCAAGAAAGGTCAAATGAAGCATCAGGAACCACTGCGCAAACTGCTGTATGTTTCATAGTTTTGCTAGAGGAAGAGCTGACGCAGGTTGTATGTAAGTGCTGACGTGAAAGGTCCCAGTCCATGATGTAGTGCAAATGAGGTCTGAGGCACACGAATGGTAACCCCAGCTTCTAAGTTGAAAGGGTGTGATTCAAAGCAGCTTGAGTTCTTCCAGAAATCACCCAGCCCCTTGCTGATTTAATGGGAGCTGGGAAATTGTGTGTTTACTAACTACATCAGTTACGCTTTGCCAAAACAAATCTGTGAAATTGTTTAATATCTACAGAAGGACTGTGACTACGTAAGCACTTTCATATGAATTTTAGTATGTGGGTTACAGACCCTGACCTAAAGCTTACTCAATCAGAGTCTTTCTATTGACTCCAACAAGCTTTGCAACAAGCTTTTACTGATACACTTTAGTGGTTGCAATGCATTTTTGGAACCTAAGTAAGTTATTACAATGTACTAAATCAAGCAACTGATTTTTGTGCCATTTACGTTATACTTGTTGGTTGTATGATCAAGAAAGAACGGTAAAAGGCATTATACCGAATTCCTGGGAACACACTTGCCAAAAATATTTAGGATAAAATCCTTGAATTTTTTGGTAAAGATTAAATAGCTGCGTTTTCTTTTTTCCCCTGCCCTCAACTAGTCTGCATTACGAAGAGCTGTCCTCACAGACTTGTCTCAATTTTTTGAGTACAGACCTATCAGATGTCCTCTGCATACCTCCTAGAACAATAGTGCTGTTTTAATGTGGGTTCATATTAACACAACTGAGTTGTGTTAATACAGGCATAAATTCATATGACATACTATATTTTTTCATGAAGTGTTATTTGTAGAACCAATCATATATTCCAACTTTAAGTTCCATCACTTGTCCTCTGAAGGGATTTCCGCTTATTGTTAATAGCACAATTCTTCAGCAATTACCCTAGGAAAAGTGTAGATTTGATCACTTGGGTAAGAACAAGTGCACTTTGGTTCTGCTTAGTCCAAAATCAGATCTAAGGCTTTAGTACTAGAGGCCTGAACCTTGATTTCTTGCGTAGGTTCACGATTAGCCTGTCTGCGAGACTGCCTGCCTGTGCCTTTTATGATCACTGCACCATAATTAAGATCGAAACCTTCAGATGTGTGACTCAGAACAACTGTTGCTAAGCACATGAAGGCAAAGGGGTCTTACAGCAAAGAGAAACAAATACAACAGCTTAAGAGATGTGTAACAAAGAGAAGTTAATCGAGGGAAAGAAGAACAAGAGGAGAGATTTCAAGTTCTGATTTGGCATGACAGAGCATGACACTGATTTTTATGTTAGACTGGAAAACACCCACCCAGCTTCCGAGAGAAGCAGAGAGAAGCCAGCCTTCCTGCAGTCAGCACCTCCTCTGCCCACGGCTCCCCGGCACGGCAGCGTCTCAGCGGGGAGAGAGGCTGCCTGTGCCTGGCAGCAGCCGCCCTGCACCAGCGGCCGCCGCGCAAATACCTCTACGCATTTGCCGCCAGGAACACACGGTTATCTCCTCGGGTATTTTTTTCCAGAATTCCCCCTTTCCCCTCCCCAGAAAAAGGCAAACGAGAAGGACTTACCTGGTGGGAGAAAGGCTGTATGCTGCTGTAACTGCATGTTGGCAAGAGCTTGCTGGTATTGGAAAATACCAGTGTTAAAGACTGCAGTGGCACCATTGGTTTTTTCAAGCGCAGGCCTCTTTGGTAATGGGGGAAGTACAGCTTGAGGAATTCCCTGAATGGTGGATGGGTATAAAAATAAAGTCCAGTAAAAAAAAGAAAAAAAAAAAAAAGGGTGTGGGAGGGTGGGGTGTGGAGGATGGGGAGGGAGGGAGAAGACAAGGAAAGAGAGAAAGGAAAAAAGAAAAATCAGTAGAAGGCAAAAAAACCAGGCAGCACCATGTTTATCCATGAGCAAGCAAGCAGCATAGCAGACTTAACTACCAAATAAAAGGCGAGGTAAAAGCTTTACAAGGGAGCACTACTTTAGCCTACCATTACAGCGGCACAGGTAACGTGTCGGAGCTGTACGTTATAGGAACCGGCATAGGTATTACGCTACTGTAAAGCTTCAGGGCTTTGGTCAGGAGCGAGGTATTGGGGTAGGGGAAGCAGCACTGCTAGCTCCATGAGGATCAACACGTAGAAGCGATGTTAATAGTCACCGTCCGGAGCGGATGGCAGGGCCGCTGGCGCCAACCCACTCCCCGGCCCCAGCGCCTGCCCGGGCATGCAGAGCGCGCGCCGCATGCCGGCACCCCCGGGCCGCCTCCGCGCCACGAAGCCATGCCAACGCACCCTGCGCCACGGCCGCCCGCACGGCACCCTCGGGAGGGGACGGGACAGGGGATGGGGGACAGGGGAGGGAAGGGGATGGGAAGGGGCCGAGGGGCGCGGGGGTGGCAGGGTCCCGCTCTGGAGCCTGGCCCAGCCCGGCCCGGCCACCCCCGCGCCCCTCGCCGGGGATGGGGGAAAGGGAGAACCGGGATATTCCATTTCTAGACATTAACCCCAAACTCGACTCTACGATACAGCTACATGCCAAGCTAAAAGGTGAAAGGTCATAGTACCAGGTCAAAGGTTGCCTCGAGGGGTCGCTTCAGTGATTTGACAGCCGACTGAGTCTTAATTAGCAGGCAGCGAGCACATGATGGCAATGGCCAGTGGGGTCAAGCGCATTAACATAAACAGCAAGCAGAGGTGCATCATGGGGGCAGCAGTGCATTTGGGTAGGTGAGAAAAAACAAATAAAAACAAATCACCGGATGCCGTGTACAACGGTAACAAGACTAGGCATGCACGGGGGGCCGGCGGGCAGGGTGGCCCCCTTTTGCGGGCCGGCCGGCCAGGCGCGGGGCTCACGGCGGTGGGACGGGAGTGGAAAGGGGGCTCCCTGCCACCAGACCCTGCCGGCCGCCCCGCGCCGCCGGCCGTGCCGCTGCCGCTGCGCCCGCCGTGTGCCTCTTCCCACACCCCACGGGGCTTCGCAGACGGGACAACATGCCACCACTGCCCCGTGCCGGGGGCTGGCCGCCCCAGGCGGGGAAACCAGTCCCGGAGGGGTTCCAGATCTGGGTGCTGCAGCTACGGGGGTTGCTCTAGCGCCCTGCGAGAGCTGCCGACAGCCCGTGGGTGGGGGCCGGGGCAGGTGGGCCAGGAACAGCATTAACGCACTAAGATCCACTTCAAACTAAGTCTCTACAAACACGGACTTAGGGTAACTCAAATACGGGCTTATCTATCTGTGCAACTAGATAGATACACGTCTACCCACACACAAACATACAATAAACTATATATACATATATGCACACACACGTACACACACGCACACACGTATGCACACATATATGTACATATAGATACTCTGTACATCAGCAGGCAAAATTAGTGAAACACCTTAACGGTCTGAAACTACTTAAGAGCAGATCTGGCACCACATGCTGAGAAAGCTCATCGCACCATGTTGTGACTGGGATCCCCGAGCACACGCACCCCCCACCCCCCCAGCAAGAACAGCTAACACATCAATTATCGTCTCTCCTCAACATACTTCTATTCCTGGGGTGTTCTCCAGACTCACCATGGCAGCTGCAGTGGCTGCTGCCTGGGCAGCTGCAGCTTGGTTAACCTGGTACTGGGCAGCCTTGATCTTGGCTTGCAGGTGTGCAGGAGGGTGAAAATATTTGCACTTTTCCCGTGAGCATCTCCCTTTGATGTAATCCATGCAGACAGTGACCGTGTTGTCGTTGGTGTCGATCATGGCGCTGTCGGCGGGGTGAGCGAACCGGCAGTCGTTCTCTCCCCTGTTGCAGTTGCCACGCTGATACTCTCGACATACCTGTGACACCGGGAAAAGAAAGTCACTTAATTTGGGTGATGGGTGTCACGGGAATGGCTTGGAGCACAGTCAGGATTTCTGAACGTCTGCGAGAGCGCCACAAGGATGGGTTCCCGGCCCAGGAGGAGCACAGTGATGGTGGGATGATGGGTTCAGCTCCCTGGCAGCAGGGACCTGGCTTCTCAAAAGCCCCTTCTGATGTTAAACACCATCAAAACCCACCAGAATCAAGAGCCAAGCACGCAGCAGGTTTTATTTTCGCTCCCACTTAGCCGCCCACAGAGCTTTTTCTGTCTTCTGAAGAAATGCGCAGTGGGTATCTCTCAGAGATCACCTCAAGCATCACGGTGCTCGGACGCGGTCGGGCTCCACTGGGATCGGCTGTGCCCGAGTTAGCAACGCTCGATGCATTAATTAAGGTGACTGGCCAGCAGTGCTGGGAGGATGATGGCATAGCCACCCCGGGCAGCCCCACCGGGCAGGACCTTCATGGCTGTGCTGGGGAGTGAGCTGCACCAGTGGGGCATGCAGTGCCACACTGGCCCCCACAATCCAGGCATCTGCCACGAGAGGGCAATCCAAAACCCGCAGTGGCGGCCGCCTCTCTCCCAGGCTGCCCAGGATCGCCCTGTGGATCGGCGGAAGGTGGCCCGTGTTGGGAAAGAGCAGAGGCTGCAGCCAAAGCGGTCACCGGTCCCGCTGTCACACCACTGCAGCATGACAGCAGCCAAACGAAGCTGAAAGAATTGGAAATTGGACAAAGAAACCTGCTTGGCTGGAGGGCATCCCCCTGCAGCATCCCCACTGCCCGGCCCCGAGCCGGCACAGACCCCCCGGACCTCCAGCCACCGCCAGCGGTGCAGGCACTCACTCCATCACCACTGAGACAAGCATTGGCTCCCTCCTCACACACCTTGCAAACCCTATGTTTAAAAAAGTGACGTGTGTTCTTCTCATGGTCAGCTCCTCACAAACCGCAAAGAAAAATGCATTTTGTCATTTTAGTTTTCCAAAGGCTATAGGAAACAGAAGGGACAAAAGCAAGCAAGTTTGTATAAAAATAAAACCACTGTAGTGGATGGAATTTCCTTTTAAAGGTGGGTGCCCATGAGCTTGGATCATCAGTATTTCCTCAAGGACCTTGGCTCTGATCCCTGCAACAGACCAAATTTGGTTGTTCTTTGGTTTCCATCCATGCTAGTTCTCTAGCTGCCTTTTAACCCCTGTGTTGTTTCAAGTACCAGCTGCCCATCACCTAAGACCTATGAAATGACACATCCCCGAAGGACAAGAGCAATGCCATTTGCGAACCCACTCACAGGAAATATACTTTTTTCCAGGGTCATTCCAGCATGACCCTATTTACAGTTTTTTTCCATGTGGTGACAAAGACTCTGGATGTATATTTGCAGAGGAGCCAAACGAGCCAGTTCAGGCACCTTTGTTGCTCTTGTTCCTCCCCATGGCCATCCTGCTCGCAGCTCGGTGCCTGCAGAACTGTTTCTGCAGCACACATGAAACAGTCTGGGCAAATTCCCCAGCTGGCAAATAACCACTTGCCTTCCAGGTAATTCTGTAGCCAGATCCCTTCCCTGGTATGCTCCCCATGCAGCAGCATGGACCACTTTGCCAGCCAGCACGACACAGGGAGTGACTGGGGAAGGAGGCAGTGCCAGTTTAAGCCATCAAAAAACAAGTCTCCTTCTGGTATCTGTAGGGTGCTAGCACCATCCCTGCTCACAGGAGACTCCTGGTCTCTCTGCCCCTCACTCTCAAGTGTACACCCAACAGAGCAGGCCACTGCTTCTCCAAGAGAGCTGTGCTGTGCTGGTCAGCCCCACCCCCTGTGGTACGGCTTGCTCCCTTTCATCATCTAGGAATACTTTCTGGGCCACAAACCAGTGTCTTCTACCCAAACACAGACCTCCCAAACAGACAAAAATGGATAATTTCCTTTGATTATTTGTTTGCAGTCTAGAAGTTAACTGAAGTCTTTTCCTCTGAAGATAAAGGGTGCAACTAATGTCAGTTGACTGTCTTTGCTCTATGTCTTGTATTGGTGATCCACAAAATCGAGGTCTCAAAACCACTCCACGTGTAAGCAACAACTACTCCATTAATAACACAAAGATGATATGTACAAATATATATATAATGTATATATATATAAAAGTATCTATATATAGAGACAGATATAAAAAGCATCCACAGATAAGCTAATTTTATCACAGTTAAAAACACAAAGAAGAATGACCAGAAAACTCAAATAGGCAGATAAAGACAATTTTTGGCATGTCCAGAGCAAATTTTCACAGAGCTGTCACACAGTAGCTGAGATAAGGCAATGAATGGCTCTCTCAGTGCTCCTTAACAGATCTCTGAACGATGGTTTACAGCAGTCAGATACAAACCATAATACTGCTGCTCCTTTTAATCAGTGCGACCAGCAATGGCTTTTCAGCCACTGTGATGGTAGCCAAGAATGTTTCCAAGTCTTGTTTATTTAAAAGCAAGCATTGAAAATGGTGTTATTTTTTGCCACAGGCATGCAGTAATATATCATTCATCTGCCTGAGTAAAGAGAGGCACAGAAGCACGGTACGTTGTCTGGTCTTTCAGATCTGGGGAGCTTTTATTTAGTTATTTATTAATAGCCCTGTAATTAGCATCATAATTTTCAACTCAGTATGTTAAGAAGCATAAAAAAAAGAGTCACCTGTACTCTCTAGCCTGTCTGCAAAAATGCCGAGTTAGTGCTGCAGTATTACTGGTCTGTTGTAATTCACCTAATTTGTTCTAACTGCGGGCTCAGTTTATTTTGGTCACCCCGCTGGTATTCAAGTTGGGAGAGAATCCCACCCTGGTGGGGAGACAACTGCTGCATCATCTCAGCCACGGCAGAGGTCCTGTGCTGCTCACCCAAAAGTGGGCAGAGCTTTGGCTGGAGGAACATGGACAGCAGAGCTGAGATCCCTGCCCTTCCTTGAGCACATCCCTTCTCTGATCTCCTTCTCTGCCTTGAAATTCTCTTTGCCTTGAAGAGAATTTATCCAAATGGGCATATTACTGTCCAGTACATTCTGAATGTTTAAACAAACAGCACCCCTAGGTCAGATCTCCTGATTATCCAAAATCTGAAAATCTCCAAGAAATCTGCTTCTTTCTGGAAAAAAAAAAAAAAGATATATACGAAATAAGCGGGAAACAGCAACTCAGTTGTGGTCATTCTTGATTCTTGAATACTTCTAATAGAAAATGATGGCATTCAAACGGAAACACATGCATTTTAAATAAAACAGTTAGGCAATTCCTTTCTCTCTCACTTCCCTGTCTTTCTCACTTCTCTTCTAGTTCACTGGAAGAGCCACACTTTTGTTTAAGCTATTTCTGGCAGGAGAGGAGTGTGAGAAAAAGCCTCAACCCATGAAATTTCCACCCAGACTCCTTATGGGAGTGGCTACTGGACACCCAAACATCTGCATGCTATCTGTACAGGCTACACGGCCCAAATATGTATTAAATCAAGCTTACTGCTAGTAACAGTCACTGACTGTATCTTATGAATATTCATATTAATTCAGGAGACCAGGCGCACTGCCTGGCAGATCTGTGTTGTCTGCCTGCTTTCCTTAAAATCCCAGGTAAATGCAATGAGAGCTTTTAGTTGTGAAACAGTCTGATTCAGTATCCCAGAACACGTGTGCTAACTTCATTAACACCAGGCACATCATTCTTGAAAATAAGTATTTAAAATTCTAAGCAGAACAAATCATATTCCAAGATTAGATGCTAACATCATAGCGGTTATTTTTCTCAAGGACAGTTCATTCCAAGGGAGAGCAAGCTAAGCCATATAAAGCTCTCTAATCATGTCATAACAAATGACAATACGGACAGCAATGAGCTCACTTAAAGAGCAGGTAGATGCATGTTGGCTTCTCTGAGAGGTAACAACCAGACCCCGTAATATCTTTCAAATCAGTTCTGCATTTCTGTAAACTATAAAATACATTAAAATGTTTTGCTGTTCATAAAAATGATGTGCTTATTTGCTATTTGTATACTGAATTTGGATACTCCAGGTTAAATGACCAATACACCGGAAAGCACTGGCAAATTATCTTCTCACCTACATATTGCACTATTTAAACTGCATTTGCTGAAGGGGAAAAAGGAGGAGGAAAAGACACACCCCATGCAGCCCCTCTGGGGCTCTCACTGACAGATGCGCTTCCCTGGCCACGGGCAGAGCTGCTGCTCGGGAAATTTGGGTACGTCCTACTCCTGCTTATGAACAGAAAGCTTTTGAGCCCCCGTCCCCAACATCACTAACCAGTGCCATGGCCCCTGCATGGGTGGAAGCACAATTGAACACCACAGCTAACCTCGACGCTGCAACCCAAAGGGCTCCCCGCCATCGGCATCCTCCTCTCAGTACTCATTTCTCAATCTAGAATGATTTATTTATGAATTTATCTAATTGCATTTTGGTTTTAAACCACCTCTGGCAGTTATCCACCGTGAAATAGAGTCCTCAAAGGAAAAACATCCCTCGGTGATTCCAAAAAGCCATCTGTGCGCAAGCTCTCAGCTTGGTGCGGCTGCGTCTCCTGTAACCTGACCGTGCTTTGGGGAACACTTTCCTTGGAGAAAACATCTCTAAAAAGGGAAATGATGCGATCCCGCAGAAGGGGAACCTGCGGTGATGTGAGCTCTGAGAATAGTGACAGCGGCAGCGGGAAATGCTTGCTGCCAGATGACCCTCCACTCCGCCCAGCTCACAGCCTCCTGAGCGGCAGCTTGTCAGTCAGAGATGCAACTAAGAAAAAGGAATTAATTTTCCTTGTAAGGAGAATTAATCCCTGTTAATGCAGATGCACCGGCAGAAAGAAAAGTATTACAACTTTCAATTTTAAAACAGAGATCCTTCTGGCTCCTCCCATCATGCTCCCTGAGCTCAGGGACCATATCGAAGAGCAGAACAACCCGTCCACCCCCGACACCCCCAAGCCTTCGCACCCTCCCCACGCAGAGGAGAGGTTGCAGTACCAGGATCTCCAAGACCCGTCACTGCACTAAGGCTACAGAATGCCAGTGCTGAGCATTGGCCACCAGGCTGGGGACCAACAGCAGAGTGGGAGGGCTGGGGCTGCAGGAACGGGGCAGGCACAGCTTGGCTCTCACCACCGCCGACTGAAGCTGCCGTGGTGCCGGTGAGGGAGAGCACCACTGGCCGTGGGAGCGCTGTGGCCAACAGACAAACGGGGTGACAGTGGATGGCCCTGCCTGCTCGGCCTCTCCCATTTCTACCTTTTAACCACCAGGCCTGACCGGGGCT
Source organism: Limosa lapponica baueri (assembly GCA_002844005.1). Taxonomy (NCBI): domain Eukaryota; kingdom Metazoa; phylum Chordata; class Aves; order Charadriiformes; family Scolopacidae; genus Limosa; species Limosa lapponica. The sequence goes on along the minus strand of KZ506154.1, from coordinate 132,262 downwards.
GCCAAGCGCCCGCTCGCAGGCTGTGCTTGCGGCTGTGCTCACCGGTTACGCTTGCGGGCTCTAATTGTGGCTGTGCTCACTGGTTGTGCTTGCAGGCTGTGCTCACAGACTGTAATTGCGTCTGTGCTCTCCGGCTGTGCTCACAGACTGTGCTCACCGGCTGTGCTCACAGGCACACCGCAAGCACGCGGCAGCCACGGCACGGCACTGGCTCACTGCCCGCACTGCTGCAACACCGATAAGGTGCCGAAAACACTGTCAGGTCTTTCAGATAAGAAAGATTCAGGGCAAGGGAGAGTACCAGCTAGAGAGCACTAACACTTGTCAGGGTTGTAGCAGGCCTGATAAGCCAGGCGCGGGAGGCCGGCGGGGGAGCACCGGCACCATCTGTCCAGAGCAGGCAGAAGAGAGAGGCTGAAAGCCATCTTCTACCCAGGCAGCTGGAGCTCTGCCCTTACACCTGGCCGTGGTGCTCGGTACCCGTTCCCACGCAACCCGCACGTTCACACCTGGGCACACACTAAAAGTTTCGAGGCGCTCTTGCTGCTGCCGCAGTCATTCCTAAAAGGGCTCTATATTTCCCTTTTTTTCTGCAACGGAGGGCCTGAAGCAGAACCACAAGCATTAACTTATTGTATGATCACTCAGTCACTCCCTGTCCTTACTCATCACAAAGATATGACATTATCAGCTACAGTAAAACTTGCATTATTTTCTTTTGCAAGAAAATATTTTATATCTAGGAGACATAATAAATGATACAACCTCTGAAAATAAGTTATACATATCGGCTCCTACCTCCAGCCTGTCTGTCCTCATCAGCTTTTGGGCAGCGGCGGCAGCAGCAGCAGGAACCGGGACACCAGGGTTCCCTGTCACCAGCATCGGGGCAGTGGGCAGGATCTCCGCTGGGACCAGGCCTGGGGAGACGGGCCCCAGGTAGGGGTTGAAGGTGGCTGATGCGTTGGTGGCTAAGCTCGGTGCAACGGAAAACATCGGCTGCCATCAGAGAAAAGAAGAAGAAAGACACTTTAAATATATATATTTGCCATGCCATCAGCTTAATAACATTTTGGCTATCATCTGGAGCATAAAGGTGGCGAGTTTCTGTTACTAATGGGAAAGAAGCATTTGTCAGGTTTGTGGGACATGAAGAACATCCGTGCAAAGTTCACACACGAGCGAGACCACGAGGACAAGTGCCTCCCGCCAGCCTCCACTGGTTCTCCTGCTCAAGCTTCCCCTGCACGATTACAACACGTGGGAGCTCTTGGAGCAAACTCTATTTGATCCGCACTTGAGCAATGCCATCACAAGTGAGCACTCCTCATGGCCGCAGGAGAAGTCTGAGGCTCTCAGAGGGACACGTCCAAAACGTGTACAAACATCTGCTCTTGGGGAAAAAGGCATCTGGGCATTCAGACCCAGATAAACACATTTCTGACCCTGATGACAGTCAGCACTGGTTCAGAAATTTCAGAGATATTATAGGAACAAGACCAGATGACCATAATAATTTATTTTTACAAAATTAAACAGGCTGTCCACACAGATATTCAGAAAGAAACACAATGCATCAAGGATATGCTTTATTTAGACTAAAACATTAAGCCAGAGAAAGAAAGAGCGAGCATGCAAATACTGGGTTTTTTTTGTTTGTTTGCTTGTTTTTAAAAAAAGAAAGAGTCAGATGCCCTTGTAAGCTATCACATGTTGTGAAGATAATTGGATGTAGAAGACCAAATAATGCTTTAAGACCAAATGCAGAGCTGTTACGCTGCAGTAAAGATTAAATAACTCTTCTGCCCTGCTGAATCCAAAGGCACTGTGCTACCAGTGTAATTGCCAAATAAAATTTAGTCTGGAGTGTTTATCTTTAGTATCTAAATAAAGTAGTTACTCAAGGCATTTAGATTTTTCTTCCAAACTACTTTTTAGAGGGAAAAACAACTACAGAGTTAACCCAACTCTTTTTCTCTGTTTCATATCTGTTTAAGCCAGACAGCACATAACACCACATGTTTTTGTATTCCTGAGGAAATGACTGAACTACTTGGAAGCAAGAACAAGTCCATTTGAAAACACTGGACAAAAAAAACATTACTGAAGAAAAAAAGACTGAAAGTTGTGTAAATGGGAATAATTTCTTTAATGTCTCTGGTTCTTCATCTATGTGAATGAAAAACAAACAGGCAGATTTTACAGGAAATAAAATATTACTCTTAACTACACTACTAATTAACTGCATTTTACATTATTGTGTTATCAGCTATGTAATAATGAACACTGAAAATAAAACTACAAACCAGTCTGTTAGTGTGTAACTTAAGAGCTATCAATGTTTGATTTCAGCCCAATATACTCACTGTACAGTAAAAAAAAGACTATCTATTTATTTTCTACTGAGATACTTTTATACTAATATAAATATCCTTTATAGCCTAAATAGCCTTTAGACCACTGCAAAATAATAGCATATTTTATCAGAGCTACTTCATATTATTCTGATACTCAAGGTATTTTGCAATGTGCTGTACACATGTAAATTAGGAGATAAAAAACCATCCTACAGTTGTATCAGGCCAGACTCAGAGCCACGCTGCTGGCAGAAAGAGACGGTGAAGTGGTGAAGTCTGGGCAGCACACAACCCCTTCTCCATATCAGAGGAGTCTGCCAGGGCATAAAGCCACCCGAATGCTCCTGCACCCAGGAAAAATTTCTGGCAATACAGTGGCCCTGGGGACAGATGGCCCTGGGGACAGGATCTCCCCAGGGACTGGCCCAGCCACCCCAGCACTGACGCAGGGCTGCGGGATGAGGAGGAGCGGGACCCTACTCTGAAGGTCACCACAGTCGTGGCCCTGACGTCCATGATCATCAGCCAAGGGTCAGCCTGGAACTGCAAACTGCTCAGAACTGGGACCCTGATGCCACACAGAGAGATGGGGGGGCTCCAGGTCAGTCTGAGCCGCTGGACTCATCTCTCCTGTTCACTGTTTTCCAGCAAGCTTTCACTCCCCCACCTCTAGAAGCAAGAGTAGTATTTCTCTATCACCATGATCAAACCATACAACTACTTACTGGCCTTGCAGTTTGGGCCCTACTATGCTCTGCATCATGAAAAACAGCTGGGGAAAAAAAAAAAAGCAGCTCCTGTAGATCAGCACAGAGAATAGAGGTGAAGGAGGACACAGCCTTGGATGCAGCTCTGTGCTGCCAGATGCCCCATAATGCACATCACCCCATCTACTGAATAATTCTGCTCTAAAAATGCCTGTGCACAACCAATGTGAAACCTCACAGCAGGTCTGATCTCCACGGGTCTGCCTTTCAGAGGCACTGCTCGCTAACGAGGTCTATCGACAGGGAAGGAGACATGGGGGCACCTTTGGGAATTGGCCTCTGCAGCGCAGCAGAGACACAGCTCCTCCTTGGACAGACAGACAGACAGACAGACAGACAGATGGGCTTTCTGCCAGCACCTCAGCTCGCCGGCCCTGCAGGGAAGGAGCCAGACTTGTTTGACTCATCCTTAATGGTCATCTACTGAGCACCTACCATGGCAAGGGAAGCACAACAGGGTACCAGATGCACAGAAACACTGACAACCTACAGCTCCTGGGGAATTACAGACAGACCTGCAGGAAGGGCTGGGACCTTGCTGTGCTGCAGATCCGCACGGGTGCTGTGCAGCACATCGCCCCTGCAGGTCTGCAGAAACCCATCCCTGACTGCCAGCCCCACCGCTCAGGCCTGCACAGAGCACGCAGGCTCGGGGCTGCCCGTGTTGCCCCTGTAGGCGAGAGATGGCCCCAGGGTCTCCAGCCACCTTCAGGGTCCATCTCCGCTCATCTGGTCTCACATTTGCACCTTCCTGCTTCTGTTTAGCATTCTTCACACTCTTCCACACTGGAAAAGGCAAATCCAGGGCCTGACACTGCTATTGGGAAGCAGCTCAGCATCACCTACTGGTGTGCTAGTACCAAGTGATGCTCAGTACCAAAGCCATAGTCCAGCTGAGCCCAGTTCCCCCTAAATCAGTTTAGAAGCAAGGAGGGCAGAGCCACCCCAAGCAGACAAAGCTCGTCCTCAGGGTCTCAGCACTTGCAGCCAGCAGGACACACAATCGCTCACCGTCTGGAATCCCTTCCCCTCAAGTGCCAGGCAAAGACAGATAAAAGAGCGAACTAAAAAGGAAAGATGGGAAAAGACTACAGACACTACTTGCAACTAAGATAATCAAGGCATTTATCAAACAGAAATATGAGTGAAAGGATCCTACTGCTTTGCTTACCAAATTAGAGTCTCTCATTAAGTTAGTTCACTTACTTTTATTAAAGCATAGAGCATTGATTTTTGTAAAACAAAACAAACTGACTGATGCATCATTAGATGGGATGATACAAATCCCTTGCTAAAACATCCTGAAATAACATCCCTTTCAACTGTGCTAAAAAATAAAGTAATTTTAAGGCCAAATTAGTAGTATGACATCCATTTGGAAACACTACTGCTGGGACAGCCGATGGGCCTTGCTGTGAATCCTCGTATTGAATGAGACTGAATTCTGAAACTCCCCAGTCTGGAATGTTTGAACTCAAGCGACGTACACAAAAATTACCCAGGCACAGGTAGAAGGTTTGTGCTGCACTTTGAAATACACTGACTTAAATTTTGCTTGCTAGGGACCGTAGGAGTGTAGCACAAAGAAGAATTTAAATTTGATTTGAATGTTATCCTCACACTAGCCTCTCTTTATATTAAGGACTGCCTTAGTATTTTTTTTTCATGTTTACCCAACTGTTGGTGTGTGCCTACACACTGCTTTGTATAACCCTGGGAGAGCCCTATGTGGTTACAATTCATGAAACAAACGAAGAAACAAACAGGTTAACAGAGAAGAATATTTTAAGCAATGGTTCTTACTGCTGCCTGCATTTTGAGTTAAGTTTTCTTATAGTCCCAAATATGAATTTGCTGGCCCTAAGGCTGTATCACTGTACTCCAGTTGGGAAATAAAAATAAAATTGTGACACGTGAACACGTCTGTTTTGAGCTGTTGAAATTGAAAAATCATTCTGAGGTTGCTCTGGAGTTAGAGCACGTAAAGCACAGCCTGCTTTTGGGCTGTCTAGCTGTACAGACAGTTAATTTTGTTTCCGATCCGAAAGCCATCAGCAGCAGGCACCAGCGTGCAGGCAGCCCCGTCCCTCCTGCAAGAGGGGAGCGAGCGCAGGCTGCACGGCGCAGCGTCAGGGCATCCCCTGAAGCACTGCGGTGCCGCAGCATTCGCCGTCTGGGCGCTGATGCTGCCTCAGCTCATCTCCTTGCTTTGGTGATACAGACAATTTTATTCCAAGAAAAGCCAATCAAAAGAGAGAAAACAAAACGTGGTGTCTTCTCACTCTTGTGCTAAAGTCAATTTACTGTGACGATCCTACCACGGCATTTTCTCCTTTTCTCCCCCACATGCACTTTTTTCTTGAAACGGCTGAGGTATAAAGTTCTGTGGGAGAATCGCAGTTACATTAACCGAAACAAATCAGCCACATAATATTTACTGGTATTCTGCAGACCCATAAAACATGAAGCCAAAATAACCATTTGGCACAAATATGAGAGCCCTTTCTGCTGAGATGATTTCTCCTAAGGATTTAGCTATATTTTGAGGAATATTAATTGTCACTACGTTTTTTGAAATAGAAGTTGAAGAACTCATCTAACAGAGTGAACATAGGTTTCCTAAAGGAAGGTATCTAGAAGTAAATTAAATTCCCTAAATTCTACCTTTGCCAGCAAGAAACAAATGAAAGAACTGTCAGAAAAGTGGTAATTCAGATATATTTATTTTATATGTATTTTTCAACTTATTTTTTCCTTTGCTGCCATTTTACCCATTGAAAGAGAGGGGAGCCAGGGGAGCATTGTTTGCCTTTTTATTTAGACTATACCAGCCTTGCTCATATATTAATCAATGCCAGTCTCGCTCATACATTAATCAGTACCCTCTAATGTCTGAGCTAGAGATTTATATCGAAAGGGTTCTGGGCCAAATTTATCCATAGGTTAGCTTGAATGACCTCTCTGGATTGCATTAGAGAGGGATCTGGCACAGGGTGTTCAGCTCCCAAAGGCGTAGGTGCATGGCGGGTGGATGCCAATCATCTTGACATTTGCTGAAAGGAGGGATTACTGCAGAGCGAGAAATTCAGCCACGGCATTCGGCTTTGTGGAACACTGCACTGCGCTTACTTACTAAGGTATAACAGAAACAGGTATGAGGTAATACATGATCACATTTTACCATGACCAGATGAGAGATTTCTGATAGATTCTCCTTCCCCCACCCCTTGGCTTTTTGTAGAAATTATGAATATCTGTACATCTCCTGCCAAGCTGAGCTGTGATCGTGCAGGTCAGACTGACATGCACCATGCATCACCCAGGACAAGCTTTCTGCTCTGCCTGACAAAGTGCAAGTAATTCCCTGAGAAGGCTCCCCTGAGTGAATGGAAGACATCCAGTGGGAATCTTCTCAAACCCAGGAATCTCCTAGAACATGTGAAATTGCAAAGGAAACGTCTGTTTACAAAAATCCCAGGCAGATCATTCACTTTCTTAATTTTAAGAAATAAGTTGTGAAAAAGGAATTAAATTAATAAGTGGTTAACAAAATTAATTAAATTAACAATATTACCTCAGGCAAGGGAAAATTAAGCAAAGACATACAGACCAGCATTTCATTGTATTTGATTTCTCCACCAGTACCTGATGTTTGTGGGATTTTACAGGCATGTAAGCACACCCACTAACTTGCTTCAACTGCAACTCATCGTACTCATTGATCAAAACCAAAAGTGCACGTACCACAGGCTGCAACGGGGCACCAGGCATCATGGCATTGGCAAGCTGCATCTGCTGGGCCAGCATGGCCATATTCTTCTGCTGAATCAGGTTATTGCGTCCATTTATCTCCAGCTGCGTTTTTAAGTGTGGTGGTGGGTGAAGATATTTGCAGTTTTCCCTTGAACATCGACCCTGAAGAAGAGAATTGACACAATTAGCTTAGAAGCTATAGGTGTATCTTCATCCTTATGTCATCGGCTAAAGCAAACACAACATGCTGCTGATCTAGGAGGAAAGCCCCCGGCTACTTCTCTAGGCTATCACAAACTGACCAGAGCAACTTGGCAATTCTAGCATCAGCTGCTTGCTTTGCTTTTCTAAACTTTGTATTCCTGCAGTACAACTCTAAAAAAAAAAATACTGTTTCTTTTAAAAGTTGCTGAAAGTGAGCAAATATCAGTTGTTTTGAAAGTACAGCAAGCCCGACCCCTGTGCACAGGTCTTTGCTGAGTGAAAGCTCAGCCCACGTGGTCCAGCATGGCTCCCCCAGCCCACAGAGCTGCCTCCAGGATGCCGGTGGCTGCGGAGCCAGAAACCCAGCAAAAGAAACGTGGTCCGGCTGCAGCACTGAGCCTACAAAACCTCACGTGCTACTCTGAAAACATTCAAGGCTCACTCGTCTTTCTGCTGTGCTCAAGGAGCACTGAGCGCACAGCAAGACGTGTGGTCAAAGTAGCATTATTACCAGGAAAACAGCACCAGCTCGGTGCTCTCACTAGACGTGGAACACATCATCTTTGAAGAAAACCTCTTACATATGATGAATTTTTGATACAATTATGTAAACCAAACAAGAAAATCAGAATTGACTTGCTTCTAAATTTTTCATTACATTCACATGTGGTAAACAATAAATTTCATGCACTGATTTTATTTGGATGAAAGGACATTCATCAATTTGACAACTATTCACATCAAGAAATAGTAAAAAATAATTCTATGTAGTACTTATATCCAAACCCCACTGTACCTCCTTGTCACCCAGTAAACCAGCTTTGCACATAGAATCATAGATTGGTGTGGGTTGGAAAGGACCTTAAAGACCATCTAGTCCAACTCCCCTGCCATGGGCAGGGACACCTCCCACTAGACCAAGTTGCTCAAAGCCCCATCCAGCCTGGCCTTGAACACCTCCAGGGATGGGGCATCCACAGTTTCCCTGGGCACTTCAGACTTCAGAAAATGCACATTCATTAATATGAAAGCTTTACAAACTAATTGCTCTTTAGAATTGTAACACTGGAGCCCATACTTTCACTAAAGGGATTATAACAATAAGAAAAAAAAAACCCAACTAAAAAGGAGAATTGATTCCTTTTCTGGAAAAAAACAGATTCCTTAAATTACATTTTTTTTCTTTTACTCATTCATCTTTGAAATAAATCCAAACAGGAACAATGACAAGGCAAAAGACAGCCTAAAGACAGCCTTAATTTAAGTAAGAAATCATTTTTATCAGGAAACAAATTAATTCAATATAGTTTGACCTTATACTGCAATTTTGCTCAGAAATTTAAAATATATTCTTGTTATAAGATCTGCCAGAAATCTAATTTGTACGATGATTTTTGTCTCCCCTTAAGGCTTGGATAAACGGTTTGCTGCTGCTCCTGTTCGAATCCATCTTTCCTGCTGGCAGTCCAAATTCCTTAAAACTCATTTTCATAGTTAGTCAACTGACATCTGAGTGAGCCTTGCATAAGAGATATACCTGATAGAAAGAAAAATACATATAGTTTTGTGGACATCTCCAGGCTACACACCAAGATTATACAAACTCCCATGTACATGCAGACCACTACTCTAATGAACAGCAAAGAAAGTTCATCTTTCAGAGCATCTGCTCATAATCCCTGAGCACATTTCCTTGAACGAAATGCATGTCCCATCACATGATCCTGTCCACCTCCAGAGAGAACAGAGAAGAGTGGAGTGACTGCTGCCCGTCCACAAAGGAGAAGACACGGCCATGCCATGATTGCTGCCTTGCTGGCCCTGGGGCTGCAGACCTTGGACTTCTGGTTGTGGCATGCAGGAGGACTCCCCGATGTCCTTTGGCAGGGGCCGTCGCCTTCCCCTCAACACAGGGGTCTACAGGCTGCCCTCAGCAAGGCTGACGCACGGAAAGGACCACTGAAGTCACTTGCAAGAAAATCTCCCAAGTAACACAGCTCCAAATGTTGGAAAGCAATCAAGCCAGGGGCCAGAAAATGCACAAAAGGCAAAAGCACAACATCTATCCTATAGATAAGACAGGGGAAAACACCATGTGCGGCCTGAGAAAATATTGTTACAGGGGAACGGAGTTTCCTACTGCAAATAAGGATTAGAATACTTCAGTAACAAACATTAACAATTCATAAGTAGAAAAGACAAACTGATGGTGGCAACAGGAACTGGTGTTTATGGAGCGTGAATTTTATACGTGTGTGTGTATATACACCTATATATACGTGCCTATACGCATCTGCTGGTTGCTGCTTCACACACAGGTGCTCCCCGAAACATCTCCAGCATTGCACCACGAGAGTGGTGGGTGGCCACTGGTGGGGCTGTGCCTAACCATGTCCCTGGGGACCAAAGCCAGTGCCCGACAGCCCAACGCTGCAGCCAGACCCGCGCAGGGCCAGCGCAGCCCAGGGTGGACCAGGTGGAACCATGCACAGGACATCTCCCACCCGGCTCGTCCATAGGCTTGGGGGGAAAGCACACTTTCAGCCTGTGGGGATGCGCTTGGACAAAATGACCCTCAGTTCTCTCCTTTTATACCTTACTGGCAACGCAGTGCAGTATTTAAGCCATTCTGCACAAATAAACCAACCTCATTTCAGCATCTCACCCCCCTCAAAGCACTTCACAATTATATGAAACGGTAGGTAAAAGGCAAGCACTTTGGAACAGCATTATTTATGTCAATTTTTCTCTTGATCTTAAAACCCATGTTAATTGTTGCTACCGCTCAGTAACATGGGGCAAAATTACACATTTACTAGCTGCCTGGAAGATGATATCTTACATTAGCACAGTGTAAAAATCAGACTTAATTACTGCTAAATGAGTAACATGAAACTACGTGTGTTGCTGCAATCAGAGAGGAGCAATTAACAAACCTGATTCCGAAATGCAAATTAAACTCAATGTCCTAATTTCAGTGGTGGGATTTAGGCTGCTCCACACCTCTCCAGAGTGGATCCAGAGACTGGATCATGATCACTTAATCTACTTCATAGACTCAAATGCTTTAAGGCCAGAAGAAATCACGCCAGTGATCTAATGCAATGCCCTCAGGCTCCTGGGAAACAAGGAGCCCCCTTCCCTCCTTTCCCCATCAAAGCCATCATCTCTCTTCCCTTAGCAGCTGATCTCTAAGGATGACAATTTACTCTGAGTTAAAGACTACAAGAATATACCACATCCCCAGGTAAACTGTGTTTATGCGTAGTTATCATGAGCTACTATCAAAAAGTTCACATCTTTCTTGTTCGTATGTTGCTTTGGAGCCTAGTGCAGCATCTAACTTTCGACCTTTGTGAATTTTCAGATCCTAGCAAATTTTCCAAAAGCAATGCAGACTGAACTGTTTGGGAAATGGACCTTCAGAAATGGTACACAGAGCGTGCAGGAGTCAGAAACCACAGGCTGAAAACCACTGTCAAAAATCTCGATGAGGCACACGAACTGCATTCATCTCCTTTATACTGTGAACAGATAGCTCCTTAATTACCTTTTCACTAGATTCTGGTAACTTCAGTCAACAAAGTTTAAGGCAGATTGTCATCTCTCTGAACCTTTTCTGAATCCTTTGCTGTTTTTTCAGGCATAAAAAAAATGAATGCTATTCATGAGTAAATTCAGAGAAGTGGAAGTTGAGCACGCCGGCAGAGTCCTGAAATGCTGTACGAGCACAGCGGTGGGGTTTTACCAGGATCCTGCTGGGCTAAAACTTATTAAAAATGCTCCTGAGGCTCCTTGGGCACACTCTTCAGCAGAAGCCACCCACAGATCTCGGTCCCTCAAGCCAAGCGGGACACGGCCATCCCCACAGGCACAGCCAG
>KZ506154.1:104503-119080 GCA_002844005.1 Limosa lapponica baueri | reverse complement strand
GGGAGCAGGGACAGGTACCCCACAGACCACCAGGAGCATCTCCCAGCTATGCAGTTCGGCTTTATTCCCCACAAAGTGGGAGGTGTGGATATTTGCAGAATCATGGAAGGGAAAACATGCAAAACCCAGACAAAAAGGGAACCATAGTCAAACCTGTCTTGGAAAAATCACCCCAAAAATTCTGCATTCTGAAAACACAGCATAAGTATTTCTACAAGATTTGGCTCACCTGACAAACGTGTTGGATTTTGATGTTACATCTAGATATTATGAGCAAGAAATGAGGCCACTTCTGTGAGGTTACTCCCATGTTCTTCTCTACAACACCATTTTTCTGTGAAGCGCAGCACATCCTGGTTTTTTGATTCCACACTAGTTGTTAGAAACATAACAGCAGTTCTTGCTCTCCAAAAATAATTTCCTTCTAGGAAGTACACCAATTCCATGTTTAATAGTGAAAAAGTATTCTTGGGCTTTACTTCTGAGATTGCAAGCTCCTTTAATCACTACAGTTAGGCTGAGGTAATATGGGTACTAATAATTTTTACTTTTTCCTTGAGGGGATATTTAATGGAAATATCAGCAGAAGTCAATAACTAATTAACAAGCAGACAATTTGAGCTTAGTGTGCTGCAGAGCTCTCTGTCCAGGAGTGCTGCCGCCCAGCAGAGGAGTGTGACCCGCCAGCAGCCTGAGACACATGTTGTGGTGGTGCAACAGCCCTGACACTCGCCCACAGCCGCAGCACAGCCCACGGCTTTGGCCAAAACTCTGCCTACCCTGCAAACACTCTTTTAAAGGCCAGACGTGAGCCTTCCCCGCACCCACTGGAGGAGCGGAGATCACAGGAGCAACCTCACTGCTGACACGGGGTGGGTTTACAAATTAACGGCACCCAAATTGTTCTTGTCCAACCACACAATCTGCAGAGAAGATCTCAGAGTGGCACTGGGTCCAGCTCCTGCACCTGGGGCCCTGGCATCTCTGGCACATGGCTGCTGGTTTCTGCCTCCGCTCTGGTAAGGCGCGTGTGAACCCCTATCTCAGTCACACTCAGGTGAAAGCACGGACACTTCATGCAAACATCTGCACCAAGGTCTAAAAAGCAGGTCCCTGAGTAGTTTGAGTAGTTGCTATTAGGTCTCCAAAGCTGTTTTAAAAACTTGCAAACATCTTTGGCTTCAGTACCCACATAAACTTTAAACCAATTCAATTTCAAAATAATTACTTTTCAATACCTTTCCTTAGAAACACCATCTAATGTGTCACACAAAGGAAGAACAGCAAACTCATCACCCTGGTGGACTTGGCTCCAGCCTAAAACTTTCTTGGAAAGCACAGCCTGATGATGCAATAAATACGGTCTAATTAGCAAATTGCTCTTGTGAGGTCATTACTCCTCCAGGCACAACCCATCAGGACCCCACGGTGCCTGCACCAGGGACCTGCAGGGTCCCAGAGGAGCCCCTGCACAGGGACACTGCTGAAGTCCTCAGAAACTCTGCGAGCAGGCTATGGGAGGTTTTCCACACTGAGTCCTCGCGGGGTGCAGCAAGGCAGGGAGGACCTGGACCACCCCACTGCAACACCCAACATGAACCCTCCTCTCCCAGAAGGAGCCCTGGGGAGCCCACCACATCTGCCGCCTCCAGTAACCCCTGAATTTCATGCTGAGGTTCCCCAAAGCAGGGCTTCCCCTGTTATTTCGTTATTTCTACAGGGATGCTGTTTGCAGTAACATCATGTATAACTGTTGTCAGTGTTCCCTCTAGTACCCAGAAGGGTTATGGACTTTGACAGGGCATGCACTGCCATGGGGGAAAACTGCTCGGCACTGCCATGGGGGGACACCACTCAGCACTGCATGGTTGCACAACCAAATCCATAGGAGAGTGGCTGAGAGGCGACATTGCGTTTGCATTTCTATTTGCAATGTTACCAGTGATTAGACCGACGGATAGTGCTGGGCAAGCCTGCGTTTTGGAGAGGGGGAATCCTTTGCAGAAAAGTTGATTTGGGAGGGTCACAAAACATCAGATTGGGCACAGCCAAAGCAGAAATACAGAAGAATTTTGAATGGACAGAGATGAAATAAAGATCACAGTTACTGCCCTCATTTGATAAACACCGGAGAGTGCATACCAAGCACAGTGATCCCACCATCATTGTTTAAGGTTGTCCTTCTGCAACAATATAAAACCAGAACAAACCCAGCAAGCCGGTGTGTGCCATTGACTCTGCCCAGCCCCAGTAACAGCACTGACCACTTGCTTTGCCTGACTGCACACGGAGCTTCTCTCTGTGCTGCTGGAGTTGAGCAGCATTGACCACCCTCTGCGTATCTGAAGTAAATACATCTGTACGGAGAAGTTTCATAAATGCAGTTGGTCTGGGAAAGTCTTAAAACGAAGCTGCGCCAGCCTGCTGGGTCTGTTTATTTATGCTATTTTTATACCACTGCGGTAGCACAACCCGAGTTACCGACCACTTGCTCCACCACTCCGAGCGTGTTTATACAAGAACTACTGCTCACAAAAGCAAAGGGGAAAGCTTCTGGTTCTTCATCAATCCACCAACACCGCACCATTAAAATATCACCATAGAAGTCCCGGGGCAGAGGAGAACCAAGAGCACCACCGTGCTACTCTCTGCGTGTGGAGATGTTACTGGAACAAACCCTGGCTCTTTCCCCGAGGTCCCTGGAACAAACCCTAAGCTCTCCCCTGAGTTCCCAGCCCAGCCCTGTCGCAGGCAGAGCCCCAGTGAGGAGCGTGGAGCCCTGCGTGGCACAGAGGGGACACCAACAGGCACCAGTGCTGCGATGGCACGCTTGCCCAACCACGGGCTTCAGAGCTAAGACACTCACCTGCATCCCTGCAGCACCGCCCCACCGGGACCACAGCTGCCTACCCTCGCTCCCCTTCGCTAAGAAAATGTTTTAAAAAAGGCACTGTCACCTATAGACACAACATAAGTCCAGGACTGATACAACACCACATGATGACAGGAGCTTGAAGGGGGATTCTGCTCCTCTACTGCACTCAATGTTGAGAGCCCTCTGCACTGCTGTGTCCAGCTTTGGGGCCCCCAACATCAGAAGGACATGGAGCTGTTGGAGCGGGTCCAGAGGAGGCCACAAAGATGATCAGAGGACTGGAGCCCAGGGAATTGTGGATGTCCCATCCCTGGAGGTGTTCAAGGGCAGGCTGGATGGGGCTTGGAGCAACCTGGTCTAGTGGCAGTTGTCCCTGCCCATGGCAGGGGAGTTGGAACTGGATGGTCTTTATGGTCCCTTCCAACCCAAACCATTCTGAGATTCTATGATTCTAACTGTCTTGGTTTGAAGAGACCATCTGCCATTTGCTTAGTGGTTAGCCCAGTCCAAACCACAACAAACAACCTTTCAATTGAAATTTTTAGCATGCACTGCTGCTCAGGATGTCCTGGAACCAAAGTAATTCTCCAATTAAAAACTGTTGCTTAGCAACAGAGATCCAGGAAAGAAAAGCGGGGTGACCATGCTGGCTGGCCTCTGCGCAGCCCACAGCCGGTGCCGGACCCCCGCCTCAGTGGAGGTGTCCGTGGGGCACCTCGTGTGTGACAGGTAAAACCAGCCCTCCAGTGCCACAGGAAAACACAAAACTGCAACCAAACTCTGTTCTCGCTTATTTCAAAATAAAACTGAAGTGAAAAATACCAGCCCCGTGGAGTTGCTCGGGTTTTGAGCAAACATTTTTTCCTCAGGTGGCCTTGTGAAATTATGGTTAAATATGGGATCCTGCACGCAGCATTGCTGTCATTATCACTACCATTAAATCAATGAGACAACCTCCACGCCACAGGATGCAAAGAAACTGGATTTTAAACATGAAAGCATCGACCAGAAGAAGGCTGTAATCTTTGCTGACGGACTTCAGCAGCTACCATGGCCTTTAACCACCTGCAATGTTACGGTGGACTCGGCAAAGCATTTCTGTGCCATTGGAGTTCCTCAGTCCTGCTTTTCAAGATCGGACATAACAACTGCCTAATATTTTATGGGCTACCTTCTAAAAATAAAAGAAAAAGCTTCTGTGGCCAGCAGACACTCCTATGAGTCCTGTACATCCCAACTGCACTGCATGAACATTTACCGCCCCATCACTATTGAACAATTATTAATGAAATAATAATTAAACATAATTAAATCAATCACTTTTGGGTATTCCCAATGCGCCACAACACAGAATGGCAGCAGCCGCAGCTGAGGATGCTCCTCTCGGCCGGGGGCTCTGCTGGTACCCGACCTACTTGCCTCCGCACGAGCCAGAGCCAGCAAACCAGCAGCCACACTGAACAGCGCAGCTGTAACAGATTACAGATTTCTGATCCAAAACAAACATGGAAACACCTCCCTCTTTTAGGGAGTATAAATTCCTTCCGACAGCAGAGAGCTCGGCGTGTTAAAACCCAAGCAGGAAGATGGCTGTTACGTAAAATCCGAATATTGCCTGTAAATGGTAAAACTATTTATACCGATGCTCATGTGTTCTACAGGAAAACATTTAACTACACGTAAGCTATGGTTTGCTTTTTAAAAATAAACTGTTTGCACTCGCTTTGTTGTAGTAGCTGGCCTGCCAAGCATACATTCAGAGAAATTTTTTTTCGTATTGAACAAAAAGAGTTACTGGACTTATTTTACTGCCTTGAAGCACACAAACTGTAGTCCCGGTGAGCCAGCGGCTGGGCTTAGGGCTCTGAAGCCAGGCAGCAATCGGAGGCAGGACTGGGATGGGTGAGGAACTACACAATGCTGATGCCCGGCCTGTTTCAAGACCCAGCCCAACACATGCTGGACAAGGAGTCCCTACACCCCAGCAGGCTCTTTCTACATAGGATAACTGCATTCCTGGCACCATCATGGCCAGGCTACCCTGCATGCAAGTGTGCCGGTCCAGCTGCCTACAACCAATATATGAGAATCAGGAGACACAAACACCCCCCCCCCCCTTGAAATACACGTTTTCCTCTTGAGTACAGCGAGCAGCCCAGTGATGTGCAGTCCTCTACAGAGGACTGCAGGCACAGAGGCCAGATGGTCCTCTCCCCTCCTCAGCAGATCAAGCTGTCCTTCAGACCTCACCTGTTTCCCCAGTTACCACCGCCACGCTTTGATCTGCCTAAGCACACTTCCCTGATCTGGAAAATTGTCCCTAAACATCATGCTGAGTGACAGCCTAATTACCCCTCCCCGCCAGTCCCACCTCCTGCTTCCAGCGGCCATGGAGGTGAGGGGGCTGCTGCCAGCCCGAGCTTTATAATACCAGCCTCAAAATAACTAAAGAAATTTCTAAGTAAGGTAGAATCCAACCTACAAACCAAGCACAGAGCTGCAGTAGTCGAGGTGGACCCCTCGGCAGCCGCGGGGTGCGAGTGCTCAGGTCTGACAGCAGCCTGGGGACGGCAGGGTGCCAAGCCGTAGGACCCCACAGAGCCCGGCAGCCACGGCAGAGTCCCTGCTCACAGAGGCAAAGCAGCAGAAAACGTGATAAGGTGTCGATTAAACAGCAGCGGACAAGAATAAATATTGACAACAACTGCTGAATTTCCATTAAACAAAGGATTTCACACACAGGCAGCGGCCAGTCACAGCTGAATATCCCCATTACAATTACAAAACGCCGAAGCTGAGGAGCATGGCACTGAGTGCACGGTCACAGCACCCAGTGACACCAGGAGAGCGGCCGTATCCCCGCCGCACGTGTGCCCAGACAAGCTTGTGGTGCACAGGCTGCCAGCATCTCCAGCCCGGTGCGACCCTGGGGCACTGCTGCTGCCGACCGAGGGCAAGCAGTGTCCCACTGCCCCCACCTCACCCCAGCAACTCCAAAGAACGGACATTAGTAAATTATGAATTTTATATTGCTTAAGTTAATCACAAGTGGAAAAAAGAAACAACTACAGGGAATCACTGGAAGCTGCCACTCACATGCCTTCTCCCCTTCCTAATTAACTGCAGCATTTTTTCTTCACTAATATTCCTACAAACTTCAATTTGTTTTTTATACTTGTGTTATTCATCCAGTTAGATTACATTTCACCATTTAATAATAATAAAACCCAAGATAATGACTTCCATAGCATTTACATAAATCAAATTCTTCAAGACACCAAGGCATTACAGACCACACATTTCACCCTCATGTCCCTGCCCCACGCGAGAGCTTCAGGAGGTGTCGCAGGCACTGTCAGGAGCGAGGATGGTGTCACTGCTGGAATTCAGGCAGACAGGAACAGAAAAATAAGCAATAAAAAAATCTGTCTCTCCCTCACCATTTCATGACACTCTTACAAACCAGTGCCTAATCCACTGCCTGTTGATTTTTGGGAAGCTGACACCAGCCCCACGGGAGGTGTGGGGACTCTGGGGACACACACATCTTGCGGCACGGAAGACGAAATAAATCCCAAGCAGCACCCAGCAGCAACAGCCCCGTGCTGCCCCACATCGCCGAGCACAGATTTCTGTCAGCACAGACCATCAATGAAGTTCTCATGGAGAACATATTTTCAATGAATAGCAACAGTAAAATAAAGGATAAAAATCATCAGGATAACTTTCCAGATCAGTTCAGCCTCCCCTTTAAGGCTTTCTGCAGGACTGCAATAGTTGCCAAGTGTTAGCAAAGAAAACTATTTTTAACAACAACAAAAAAACTGCCCTGGCTTTTATTAGGTAGCTGAAATATGCATTTATTCAGCCCTTAAATACCGGTCTCAGGGAGCAGATTTGCAGTGGTGAACGTGACAATGTCACGAGAGCAGAGGGATGTCGCAGCCAACAGTGCCACCAGCACCAACACTTTTCCTTGCTTGTGTTCCAACCAGTCTCCTCTGCAAAGCCCCAAACCAGCCAGTTCAGTGTCAGCAAGACTCAACATAACTTTGCTTTTAACTGGTCTTTACCTTCCTCCATTTAACAGAAGGCTTTAGTGCTGAAGTCCCCGCAGAGCAGGAGTTTCCCTGGCAGCCCCAGGCAGGCTCCCGAGCACCCTGGGGAGCACCCCTTCGCCATCCCCACCTCAGCAAACCTGGTGCAAGTAAACGCAGCTATCTCATTTCTGACTATAAACTTATTTATTAAACCTACTAAAGGTCCTATAGTAGAAAGCAAACAAATAATTTCTGCTTTTAAAGCGTTCTAAACACTTAGGATATACACCGAGTACATTTGGTTAACTTCTGTTTCCAGGAATACCAATCAAAGCTCAGCCATGCTCTGGAAAAGAGTTTAACTTTGGTTTCAAGCCTGCTATTTCTCTAAGTCCTTAACCCAGGACCGTCCTGCCTCCTGCCACATGCCCACTGTCCTCCTGGGGTTCACCCTCTGGTGCAGATGCCCAGCTCTGCAGGAGCCTCCGCGGCCAAAACGGAGTCTCTCTTGGCACAGAGCCACCTTTCTTAGGGCTGAGGAGGAGGGAGCCTGGGAGCTGAACAGGCTGCTTGCAAGCCCGCTCCTTACAGCTTCACACTTCATCACAGCCGCTGGGCCAGGGGACGCCTTCACTCTGTCTCTGATAAGCCCAGCCGTAATGCGTATGCTGTGCTGCAGCTATTGCAATGCATTATTTTGATTTATTCAGCTAAATCAAGTCATCAGTAGCTGAGCAGAATTATTTCCAAATACGCTTCACTGATTTATTTCTTTATCATATATTTCTTTCTACAGTTTTATGGCTATTATTGCAGAAAGGAAGAAAAAAATAATAATAAAAGAGGCCTTTTTCAGTTATTCCTGATCACTTTGGGAGTTCTTTGCCAAAATCTGCAGTACCAGAATAAGTACAAAACAAGTATTTCCCAACTCGGCCCCACAGAGACAGGGCCTAACAGGAGCCGGTGGCCATCACTGCAGCACTGCCAGAGCTGGGGATGTGGGGCTGGGGATGTGCCTGGGTGTCCCAACAGCAGCAGCCCCCATGTCCCCTCCGCACTCAGGCTGTGCCACGCTGCTTCCCCACCCCAATGGCTCCAGCCACCCGGGTCTCCTGCAGGCACCTACTGGGCCTTTACAAAAGAAGAAATCGGACTGATTTGAACTTGCTAAGACACTTTAACTTTTTTGGCATGATGTTATCTTGGTTATAATAATTAAATTGATTCGGTGACAAGTTTTATATTTTTTAATTATCTTTGTGCATCTTTTCATATCCAGTGTAGCCATAAAACACACTGAAGTGACCACTTAATGACGTCTTTGTGTGTGTACCTTGTAGATAAAAGTCACAAACCCTATAATTTATCATTTTGGCTTATAACGCTAATGGCACTTGTACGGGAAGAATCACAGAGGAGGCGTCTTATTGCCGTGAAATTCAACAGGCTTAAAAAAAAAGAAAGAAAAACCAAAAGAGTAAGCAGACTGCCAGCATGGACCCAGAAGGAAAGAAAAGACCACAGTGGCAAAACGGCCCTGTTTCTGATCTGCCATAGCTGCCCGGGCTCTGCTGGGAGAGCTCAAATGCTTCTGCCAGCCCATGCACAGGGACTGAGGCAGGGGATGTGCTCCAGGACTTCCCCAAGTCTCTCCCCTGGCCAGTGGCATGGGACGGATGCACCTTCTGCTCCAGCCTGGCCAAGCCCTCACCTTGTAGAACCCTGAGCAGGAGCAGACAGGGAGAAACAAGGGGAAGCGCAGAAGGCCAAGTGCAAGGTCCTGCACGTGGGTCGGGGCAACCCCAAGCACAAATCCAGGCTGGGCGGAGAATGGATTGAGAGCAGCCTAAAGGAGAAGGGCTTAGGGGTGTTGGTGGATGAGAGGCTCAACATGAGCCAACAATGTGCCCTCGCAGCCCAGAAAGCCAACCACATCCTGGGCTGCATCCCCAGCTGCATGGCCAGCAGGGCTCTGGTGAGACCCCCCTGCAGTGCTGCGTCCAGCTCTGGGGCCCCCAACATCAGAAGGACGTGGACCTGCCAGAGGAGGCAACAAAGATGATCAGAGGGCTGGAGCACCTCTCTTATGAGGACAGGCTGAGAGAGTTGGGAGGTGTTCAAGGCCAGGTTGGATGGAGCTCTGAGCCACCTGGTCTAGTGAGAGGTGTCCCTGCTCATGGCAGGGGGGTTGGAACCAGATGATCCTTCAGGTCCCTTCCAACACAAACCATTCTATGACTCTATGATCCCCAACTCCAGGAACAGTGGCATGGGCATGGTGATGGGGACAGGGATGCGGACTGGGACATTCACACATGCACCACTTTGCTTTGCAACCTCCTCCTCCTGTGCAGCCTCCTCCTCCTCCTCCTCACAATAGTGTCACCAAAACATCTGTCCAGCTCAAGTCAATGTGTAACCTGGGAGTAAGGGGGCCACTGGAGACTCTACCAAACCACCCCAAATCTTTGTTGTATAACAGCCACTGGCAAATGCATCAATAGCGTAAGGAAATATAAATATGTTTCTGATCCTTTAATACCATTTGGCATTGATATTCATACTGTTACAAATATTTGTATATCCACATGTGTCTGTATATACACATTATATGTATCAATTTATCAATATTTATATTTACAGCACTGCCAGTCGCAAGACACACAATCTCTGTAGACTGAGATCGAGTAACCCTGGATTTCTCCCCAAGTAACTTTCCCTCTGCCCCCCAACCTGCAGGACATCAGGGAACAGCATTTTCCCAGGCCTTTAGAGGAAAACCAAATGCCCCCCAAGACAATCCCTGGTTATCTCCCAGGGGCTGCACATGGATCATTACAGTGTGACGAACTACAAAACATTTCTAGCAAGGACTTCAGAAACTGCTCTCTCTGAACTCCTGAAGCCATAAAATCCTGTTAGGGCAATCTCTAGTAATCCGTATGATCCTTACTCAAGCATGTAATAACTAACATTTTAAGAGTAAAACGAATGACTTTATGTAAAGATCAAGTAAAATGCAGGCAAGGTTTAATCTATTTATCATTACAGCTTCATGCAGTGCCAACCAGCAAGTGGCTGTGAACAAAGCAGTGCTGTATAAAGCCTCTCCAGCTGCAGGTACTGAGGATTACTTTTATCAACATTTCTGTTCACAGTGTATAATCTCCCTGCAAATGACTCGGTCTGAAAAACAGACCCTTTGCCATGCAGCCTCTGCTCTTAGGATCTCAGTAGTTCCAAGTAAATGATTAAAATGAGCAGTAAGCTGAAGATCCATTGGGTTCCACTACAACTGTTTAATGGATATACTGCAGCATAATTAATATTTAATAATATTTTCTGGCTTCCTATTTGTTTTGGTGTGGTATGACAGAAAACAGGCAAGTTGTCAAACACCCCATCCACACTGGGGGAACAAACAAAAAGGACGTGGCCCTTGTTCAGCAGAGCCACTGAAACAGGTCAGTGTTATTTATGGCAAACTTAAAAGAGGAATAGCACAAGTGGGATGACACCGTGGCTGTTAGCATATACTTTTTACCTAGTTCATGTGTTTTAAAATTGTTTAAAAATCTGCTCTAGCTGTCTGCAGGGCTGTTCCCACCGTTCCAGCCCTGGCTCCGTCACTGTCACCCGGGGCATTTGCTTTGTGCTGCCTCCACCACCTGCCCTCATGCTCTTTACGGCCCCCTTGATTCATGCATAGTTTTCTTATTAGATAGCAAATGTAACTTTTAAGGTAAATATAGGCACATGTAAAATAAAAAAAAAAACCACAAAACCAACCCAGATGTAACTATTTTCATTTGTTTTTGCAGCCCACTGGCATTTTAAGTCTCTTCTACCTGGTGAGAAAGGGGAGGTGGTTGGCATGGTGATCTAAATTGGATAATTAGTGTCCTCACCCAAGTGTAAATATGCAGCAGAGTTCTCCATTATAGATGCTATATTTAGAACGAATTGCTACAGTTTAAAAATAAAATCTTGCTTTTGTGATTTCAAGAGAGAGAATTTGCCATGGTGATCTAAATTGGATAATTAGTGTCCTCACCCAAGTGTAAATATGCAGCAGAGTTCTCCGTTATAGATGCTATATTTAGAACGAATTGCTACAGTTTAAAAATAAAATCTTGCTTTTGTGATTTCAAGAGAGAGAATTTGCCATCACCTGTTGCTTGCATCTGCGAGCAGGGAGGGAGCTGAGGCCAAGCACAGCGAGCTCACCAGCCGTGCCTCCGCGGCCGCAGCGACACCAGTCTGATGCTCGGTTATAAAGCTCTTCCCTAAATTGCAGGGATGACACCGAGCACTCCTATAGCATTTTCGTAATAAATCTAACCTAGACCATACAGACCAGGCAAAGCAAACAAGGGGCACAAGAGGGGGCAAGGCACCATCATTGTGCTGGTCCGAGCGTGGGAGCGAGCCCGGCGGGGGACACCCGCTGCAGGAGGGACCCGGCACCCCTGAAGGCTGTGTTTTGCTCCCACTGATACCTGTGGCTGCAGCACGTCCCCAGCCTGGCATCCCCCAGCCCTGTGACACAGCGATGGCACCAGCACCCCCAGCCTGCGCCTGGATGTCGCCAGAGGCCAACGGGTCCTTCCAAGGCATGCCTGTGGAGCTTGGGGTAAGCTCCAGAACAAAGACCAGGAGGGGAGAAGGGGAACATCTCTCCTCCTCATATTAAATCCTTTGCTTCTAAAGGGGAAGAGCACTTTTCCCCCTTAAAGCTCTGATGAGGCTTTATGGTAGTGACACACCATTGCATTGCAATTACGGTGTCTGAGACGTGAGCAATGTTAAACAGATTACAGCTGCAAACTGCCACGCTTCTTTCTAAACAGCAGTGATTTGATCAGCAATGCACAATATACACGCTGAAAAACCAAAAATATCCTTTAAAAATGATATAAAATATTTTCAGAAAATTTCACTTTAATTATACATGAGATTAATTTCCCTCTTTAAGCCCTGCATCTCATTTCCAGCACGTTGCTCCAGCAGCTTTCCACAGCGTGGTAGCTGCACGCACAGCTGTGCCTGCCTGCACTTCCACCGCTTCTGCAAAGTGCACAATTTTTTTTTAATAATAGTAATACGAAGGCAATCCTTTACACAATGCGGGAAGCAGCAGAAGCCAGTGAATCCTCAGCCATACAGCGGTATCTGGAGCTGCCCACACTACACCTCTCCACCACTGCTGAAATATATCCCTGTTTTTCAAGGCATAAAACTGGCAGAGCGCTGTAGACCTATGGGACTAATTTAAAAACAAAGATAAAACCAAGAGCTGATAACAGGCTGCTACAACACCCAAACGCAGTGTGGAGATACGTTCGGAAAAGAAAAGCCTGGATGCAGGTATTCAGAGTATAACCATGAAGATGCTGCAAAGGGGAGCCAGGCTGAGACAGTCAAACAGTGACAAGGAGGACGTTCCCCAGCCTCACTCTTCTGCATTAAACTAATCTCACCCATTTTGTTTGGATATCAGAAATCTTCATTGCTATAAACATCTTCTGTAACATCCTACACTCATCAGACTTACTCTGAAGGATCATTCTGCACTAAGAAGTGATCCCTTCAAACTTCCGTGCAGCGTTACCCCCTACAAGGCACATAACTTTTGCTACTCTCTTTTTGCAGTGGTGGTGTTTAATCTCTCCTGAAATCCCTTGGGGTCCCTTGTAGGGTTAAGTTTGTAAGTTGTATTACACAGGTTGTGTAATAGTTGTAAGTTAAGTTGTATTACACAGGCAGTGAAACTTGGGAGGTCCCTCATCTACCTCCATCCTAATTAATTAATCATTGGCTGTTGAGGGACGAAGCCCCAGGTGAAACGAGGACACAGACTGCAACGATCTGCTGTGCTGGGCAAGACGTCAGTGGCCGCACAGGCTGCCAACGCCGTGCAGCCTCTTCTCGCATTTATAGTTAAGGTCATTGCTGAATAACACAAAAA
The DNA here is from genome assembly GCA_002844005.1 of Limosa lapponica baueri. NCBI lineage: Eukaryota > Metazoa > Chordata > Aves > Charadriiformes > Scolopacidae > Limosa > Limosa lapponica. The sequence continues at coordinate 106,194 of KZ506154.1, read as the reverse complement.
TTAACGTCATATCAATAAATTGTTCTCCACTTTCCAGCAGTACACCGACGGCCCTCCTTTAGCGATCTGAAGGTCAACTGCGGTCATTATTTTTTGTCTGGATTTTTATTGAAGAGAGGATGATTTAAAAGTACTGGTGAAAACTGCAGCCCCACACCACCGACACTGGAAACCACTGCTGGAATCCCAACCTGAAAATGCCAACGCACTGACATGTCTGGGGTTCTTACTGACGTTGTTTACCTAACAATTATACATTTCTCTATTTTCTTGCTTTGCAGACGGGAGTTTTTAGGCCTTGCTATCCCTTTTGTAGTGTTTTTCCTTGTTCTTAGCAAATACAGTATCTCGACACATTATTTTAAGTACAATTGGAAGAAATTTATCAGGTAAATAGTTTATTGATTGAAAAATAATGACTTTGGATTGACTATTTCTAAATTTTACTAAAAATAACCTAACAACATTTGTGGAAAAAAAATTAGTAAATTACTGTTTTATTTAAGTAAAGTTAAATGACAAATTCTGATTGAAATATGGAAAACTATTAATTTCAAAATAACATTTGACTTTGCAACTTAAGTAAGCACAAGTGAAGCAAAGCTTTCCAACTTTGTATTCCAAACTGCATCTGAACAGAAAACCCCACTACTTGCTTTCTGATGGTAAGAACTTCCAGCAGCGTTTCCAGCACCTGGCAGCACTGCTGCTCTCCCACCCCACCCCACGGGCCCCACACGGCTGCTCCGCTGTGGGTCCCATGTCTGTGCTGGGTATCTCCACGCACCCTGCCCCATTCATGGGGCACCCTGAGGTGCTTTTGATTTCTTCTCCTGGCAAAGTCTCTCTCTCAACCAGATTCTTTCCCCAAGCAAATCCAAACACACGATGTTCAGGTCCACTTCTGCAGCAGAACTACCCTACCACAGCCCAAGCTGCCCAAGTCAGAGGTGAATGGACCCACCAAAGGGTTAATTAGAGGCTGGAAACACCAGAACTGTGCTTCCTACCCCAAAACACAGCCAAGCCCTGCTCTAACACCTCTTTTGTGACAGGAGAGACCCACTGACTTGGGATCAAAGGAGCACTGGGCAAGGTCAGCTCCCCTCTGGGGATGCTACCGACCCCAAACCTTAACTGCAATTAGTGGAAGCTGCAGGCTTTCAGTGTCCTGCAGAAGATACTCGATATTTGGCAAGACTTTGCTGCATCAGTCCTGCTGGTCTCCCTCCTTTGGAAGGAACTGCATTGGGTAGGGGCTAATTTCAGCTGATTTTGGAATCTCAAAGCTGTGCTTGAAAAATTATCTTATGTTCACGTCAAATGCTGAAAACTCCAAAATTTAAAATCTCTCTCATCTAAATGGTCATTCCCACCACTAAAAGGCAGATGAGGTCTCAGCCAGGAGGACCAGTGGTTCTCCTGTGAGCAGGCAGACTCATGCAAAGAAGGCAGGAGATGCCTGAGAATGCACCAACAGCAAAGAGCTAAATGATGCCTTCTCCCTGCTGATACCTGTCCTCCCCCCCTAAATCGATCGTATCTGCTATTTTTACCTGGAAAAGTGAATAGCTACTTTCTCTCATATTCCTTTGGCCACAAAATCACCCATACACTAAAATCCTCATAAACCACTCAAAACCCACAAAAAACCCCGACCAAAACAGCAGTGCAAGATAGTTTACTTCCAT
>KZ506154.1:37541-51379 GCA_002844005.1 Limosa lapponica baueri | reverse complement strand
GCAGCACCCCGGGCGGGAACCCGTGCCGAAGCATTTGTCCAGCTGCACTTCCAGCTGTGCACCCAAAAGCAAACCTGCTCTCTTCAACATTTACAATAACCCGCAGTGTCCCCCGCAGCCTGCCCCCGATGCGCACGGCGGCCGCAGCAGCACCCGGCTGCTCCTCGCTGCAGCCCGGCCGCAGAACTCCCACCCACGAGGGGCACGGGGTGCTGCTGTGCCCCCACCTGTCAAACAGGTACATAAAAATCACAGTGAAAATCCATCTGGCTTGAAACAGGTCTTGTGGCTTCATTCCAAATAGCTGGAATACAATAGTCACAAAATATACCTTGTACTCTAAACTTTCTTCTTTTTTTTTTTTCCTGGCCTTTATTAAAGGCAGATACACAAATTACTGCAGATGCAGACTAAACACAATTACGATCCCGGAGAAGCTATTCGCTTCCTTAGGCTGTTATTTGTTTGACACTCATGAAACTCAACTTCCCCGAAAAGGTCGGACATTAAATTTCAGTCTTGCTGATAAAGAAAGCAATCGTTACATCTCCTCTAACGCAGTGCAACTTCTGCAGTAACGAACTTCCGCTTCTGCTTCACAGCGACATGGAGGCCATCGCTTTCACACTGCGGTGCTGAGAGACTATTTTTTTTTCCTGTTTTAATGATATTATCTGCCTGTGCGTTTTAGTAAAGATAATGTACAAATTTCAGACTTGGCCCTTCCACTACATTGCCCTTTTATTTTAAAGCTTCCTGCAACTACCACGTGACGGTTTACTTGTTAAAAGTAATAAAGTATTTTAAACCTCCACTAGTCTACAAGCATACAAATGAACAAAATCCACACTGTTAATTTCACAGCGAATATTTATGATATATGCTACATCCTTTGCGCTCTCTGTAAAGATGATTTCTTTATCGCTCTTCAGTTGGTGCTGGGGCCGGGGTCCGCTCCAACCTCCACGAGGAGCAGTGCGGGTGCTCAGTCTGGGTAGACCCTGCCTGCGATCCAACATCATACTCATTCGGGGAAAACTGGCGGGACATTCACCAGCAGCAGCGAGTAGCATGGCCGGAAGCTGAGGGCTCACTCTCAGGGGATTAATGGCATTTTGATTTCTCATGGGTTTTACCAACGACTCCCAGGGAACAAGAGCAGGGATGGGGAGCAAGAGCAGGGATGGGGAGCGATGCTCCGGGCACGGGCACCCACCCACCTCACCCAGGGCTGGAGGGGACCCTGGTGCAGGGGGAGCAGCGCTCAGCCCCCGCTGAGAAACACCCCTGAATTTGCAGCACAACCATGGCGGGGGTGCCGCAGACGAGCATCCCGCCCTGCCTCCAACTCCACCAACAGCACGGAACAAACCGTTACAGCAACTTGGGGAGCTCTTGAAAGCATGTGAAAATCTTTCTCTCGGCTTTTTAAGCGGAGCAAGCACCACAGGAGATTAATTGACGAAATAAAAGTAAAACCAGAAGACAAGAGAACGATGGACCCGCGCCAGGTTTGTCCCACATATTCCCGGGCATGGGTCGGTGCTCACTCAGGGTCCCGGAGGAGGCTCCACGCCGCGGGGGTCCCACTGCACCCCCAGCAAGCACCGGGAAGGGTCTGCTTTGGAATCTGACGGCTACTTTTAATACTCCTCAGAACTGCAGAGTTTTGTCACTTAAACTTTGCATAACAAAATCTTGCATTTACTGCTCATTTCTTTAGCATGTTATTTAAATCTTCCCTAACTTATCTCAAACAGCAAGACCTATATGCCAAAGCGGGCGCAATGAAACACGGACATAATAAACCGTTCGAAACAACTTACCGTGACCCACTAAACAACTGTACACTATTCTGCTGTGAATTTGCCCAGCCGGCAAGGGCCACAAAGTGGGGTAAAAAAGCGCAATTCTTACCTGGGGGGCCCTGATGCGCAGGGCGTGCGTCGCAGCGTGCTGCAGCGCTCCGGCAGCGCGGCCACCGCCTCCTCCGGCAGCGCGCGGGGCTAATTACAACATGCTTTTCTTGCAACAGCAGGATGGTGGCCTAGCGAGAGGGGAAACGGTGAAAGGCCAGAAGAATTACGCTTTCCAAACCCTATAGGTCTAAGGATGTGAAATAAGCTATTCGCAGTAGCATACAGCGGTAACCATGGTGACGGGCTGTGGTTTGCATATATATTTTCTTAAAGAAGCAAAAATTACTTTCAGCTAATAAAAAAAGAGACGCAAGAGGAAGTGCTTTTGCATTGCGGCCACATCTCGAGTTGCAGCGTGGCGCGCTGCCGGGGAGGCTCGTGTCTGGCGCTCAAACGGGCGGTTTGAAATGCACTGGTCGAAGACGTCTCCACTGCAGCCCCTTAATCTGCCCCTTGGCATCTGGCAGGGGGACGGGCTGGGGCCACCCGGCCAGGCCATGGCCCGTGGGCCCTGCAAAGGGGGCGATGGTTGGGGTGGTGCCCCCGGGACTCCCTTCCTTCTGTGAATCACAGATAACGGCAGCCCAACCAGCCTCACCAACCAGAGACGTTTAGACCCATTTTTGTTACTTCTAGCTGGGGCCACCACCATCTCTGGGCTTCTGCACGAGTGACCGCCCTTCCACCCCAAAGCCCTGTGGAGCAAGAGCTTGCTGCCTGCTGCAGGGCTTGCTAGAAACCTCCCTCGCTCGGCCCAGGGAGGGAAGCACTATGTCCCCCAGTGTCACCAGTCACTGCCAGCCTCCATAAAACCGCAGAGCACATCCCAGCCCAGGGCAGCGCCTCGGCAGGAGCCGGCAGCCCGTGGTGGGTGCGTGGGTGGCAGCCGGGGAGCGGCAGCGCCGGCCCCGCTGCAGCGGAAACCTCGTCTGGCTTCCTCTCTGCTTGCCTGAGCTGCTTTCCGCAGCCGGAGCAGGAGGGCTGCGCTCTCGCAGGGTACGGTGCACAAGACCTCAGCCTGCAAAGCGGCCCGGGTCTCAGGAGCTGTGTCCCTCAACTGCCCCTGCTTCCAGGCTGTGCTGGAGGTGCAACCGGCAGGTATATCAGCCTGGAAACCATTGCGAAGGGATGCTGCAGTCAATGCCAGCAGCAATTGCCAACAGGATTTCTTGTTGCTTCTCTCCACTGCTCTACCAGTGCCTTCCTCTGCTGCTGTCATGCAGTCAGAAAGCTGGTGTCAAGGCACGAAGATTCACCACCTCTTCCTACAGGATGTTGCATCAGTTAACAGAATGGCTTCACCAGAATTACTCAGCCCATCTCGTGGCACGTATCAGCTAATCCAGAGCTGTTGAGCTGGCAGAGCAGTGCACAGCCACAGCACTGCACTATGGACCAGGCGAGGAGGTGTCCAAATCTGCACGGCTTCCTCACTGAGGTTGCTGCAAGAGCTGCCCTTTAGCCACATGGTGTTTCTCCAGACCTGGTCGCTTATATTGGCATTGCTGAAGCCTGAGGTGGGGTGGGAATCACAGAATGGTTTGCATTGGAAGGGACCTTAAAGATCATCTAGTTCCAATGCTCCTGCCATGGGCAGGGACACCTCCCAGTAGACCAGGTTGCTCAAAGCCCTATCCAGAGCTTCTCTGGGCAACCTGGGCCAGTGCCTCACCACCCTCTAAGTGAAAGATTTCTTCCTGATATCCAGTATAAATCTCCCCTCTTCCAGTTTGAAGCCATTACTCATCGTCCTATCACCACATACCCTTGTAAAAAGTCCCTCTCCAGCTTTCTTGTAGGCCCCCTTCAGATACTGGAAGGCTGCTATAACGTCTCCCTGGAGCCTTCTCTTCTCTAGTCTGAACAACCCCAACTCTCTCAGCCTGTCCTCACAGCAGAGGTGCTCCACCCCTCTGATCATCAAAGCCGGCAGGGGCAGGCAGGACTGGTGCTGGGCACCTGGTGGGGGCAGTGGGACAGCCCTGCACACCAGGGAAAGGAGAAGTCACACCAGCACCAGGACTCCCTTCTGTAGCTGCTGCAAGACTTCTGCACAGCGGGTGGCCCAGAGGGGGACTGACCATGGGACCGTCCATGGGGAAAGCTTCTTGCTGCGGGAGCAGCACTGACCCTCACACCTCTCCCTTGGCAGTGGCCACCAAGGTCCCTCTTCTCTGAAGGGTTTTAAGCTCTTGCTGCTGGCTTGACTCCTTCAAAGAGCAGAGCATTGCAGACAGCACCTCTCAAGGATCTGTTGTGGGGAAAGAACAGAAATAGGTAGACTGCTTAGCACAATGTATTAACTATACTATGTTTATGTTTGGTTTGCAGGCAGAGGGACTTAGCTACTAATTCCCTCAGGTTGAAACAGCAAAAGCTGGTTTTTAGGGAGTAGGATGCTCCACATTTGATACTTTGGCACCTTACATGACACCATGTTTCACCTTTATACCTGGAAATTAGATTATTTACACACCAGGCCTTTTCCATGGAAAACCCCAAACAACAGCTATTAACAAAAAACACAACATGGACAACCCTAGGAAATGTTTTTTAATGACTCACAAAGAGCATTTTGCGGGGCAGCTGTGGTTTGATGGTGTGTTTCAGGAGCAACGTTCCCCCGTGCCCCACCAAGCCCGCTGTCCCTCTCCTCCAGGCTGGTGCGGCAGAGCAGGGCAGGGACACTTGCCCATAAAGACAGGGTCTCCTTCTGTTAGAAAGTGATGTAACTAGGTTGGCAAAAACCCTGGTCTGGATGCTCTAGCAGGATCTCAAAGCATATTTGGTGTTACTGCATGCTCTGCGAGGCACAAGGGAAACATTTTTGTCGGTTCCAAGGATAAAATCTTTCCCTGCTGGGGTTTGCATCATTAGCTTAATCAACTGATGTAATTAACATAGTAAACAGAGCAGGAAAAAAAAGGAGTTACCTTTTGCAGCAAAGTGTACTTCTCTCCTTTTTGTAACCAGCAATCTTTCCCAAACGGAGAGTTCAAACGTAAAGCCAGATCCAGGATGTTGCAGAGATCCAAATCCTGAGGCTTGATTTCAATTGCTAATAAATAACAAAATACACAGAAATTGCAGAACGTGAATGATAAGCTTATTTGATTTTACAACACTCTTCTAAGAAATACCTGTTCCTAGTGTAGAATTTGGTGCATTTTTGCAAGGATATGGATACCATGTGCAAGGGAGCTCCGCTTTTCACATCCAGGAGCCTTTTTCCAGGTAAAGCACTGGCACGCTGGTCATTTGTCTGGGCTTTTCAGAGGTTCAGCAGCCTGGTCGGAGTAAAACCTCCAATGAGGGTGAAAGGAACCCAGAAATTTCAACCACAGAAATAGAACAGATAAAATTTTCCATGTGTGCCAGCTGCCTGCGCAGGAGTCCAACACACCCTCAAGGTCTGCATCAGAACAGCGGCATCTCTGGAGAGGGGTCCTGCTCTGGTTTGAAAATCATGGATAAAATGACAAAGAGATTTTCTCATTTGTTGTACAGTTCTTTCACTGCTGAGCATAGTGTGTTAGCAAACATCTCTCCTTCCTGGCTCTTCAGGTAATTCACTTTAATGTGATATTAATACACGGGCTTGTAAAGTGTTTAGCGCAGAGCTAGCACGCTTTCCCTGCAGTGTCAGATGTGCAGCTGGGGAAGCCTTCACGCTGTGACAAATGAGTAAAATTGTTCATTAATTACTGATTAAAGATGAACTTGTTGGCATGTTTTTGCTCAGACTGTTGTTTGCTTTGCTGTGTTTCTTTCGCACCGAGCTGAAGGGTCATCAACACCAGAGTGCTCCGGGAGATTTATGGTGATAGGTCAGATGACGACCCTCTCTGCTGAGCTATTTTCCTTTTTGTTACTCTTTAAGAGTTGTCCAAATCCTGTGGTCTTTCTTAGGCCTTATTCCACAGATATTAAATTAATGAGTTCCTTTGGAAGGGCTTGCTTCTCTCCTGAGCCTAAGTCACCTCTGGCGGGGGCTCACTGGAAGGAGGACAGTGGAGACCAAGTGCAGCATCGCCATCTGTCTCCTGCATCCGCGCTGGAACAACATCTCTGCTGCCTGACGGTTCCTCAAGGCTTCCTGCGTGTTCCCCGGGTGAAGTCATAGCCCTGCGTGTGACTTGTTGCTGTGGAGATGCCTGTATCACAAACACGGGAACGCGATGCCAGAGAGCAAAACAGTAAGCAGAAGTAGAGGAGCTGAGCAAAATACTTTCTTTCCCTGCAAATGTCATTAGCAATGGCTCACCCTGTGGAGGAAGGATCTTCAGAGGGGACCGTCAACGTGACTGTTCCCAGGTTCCTGCTGTCCCCAGGGCAGATGTCCGCACCCGGGGCTCATGTGGCGGCAGCAGCAGCAAGGCCACCACTGTGTCACCGCACCTGCCTCCTGCGCTCCAAGGGTTTGCTGTGACCCAGGCTTTTGGTTTGAAAATGCAAGTGTGCCGAGATGTTTGATTCACAAGTCCTGTGACAAAGCTCTGAAGAACCCCTTGCATGGCTTGGCAGCCACTCAAAAAGCCTCGGAGGAGAGGAGGGCACAGTCCTGTGGCTTTGCAGGGCCAGGGAGCGATGGGGGCTAACGCTCCCTGGGTGAGCTTTGGCCCCTTCCCTCCCATAGCAACACTTCTGAGAAGCACTTCACCCCCAAGGGCCATAAACTGACCCTGCCATTGCAGGGCTGAACACGTTACGATTTTGTTGGGGTTCTGGTATTGTTTGTTCTTATAGACCATTATTGTATTTTTAATTCTATTTGGGATGCCACTTCAAAAGAGAATCTGGGTGTTGAAAAGGATGGGCAAACATGACCTGAGGATTTACTGAGAGGTTGGGAGACCAGCAGGTCTTGGGGCAAAGCCTGGAAGAAATGCCCGGTTCAGGAAGGGCAGCTCTGCCGAGCCCCTCAGCGCTGGCAGCGGGTGCAGGGGAGCTGCGATGCTCCTCGGCTTCCCGGCGACTCAAGCCCATCATCGGCACCCACCGCTGCCTGCGGAGGCAAAGACTCCAGCAAACACCCAGATCAACAGCTGTTGTGGTGACGGTTGGCAAAACCTGGGTGTACGACTGCTCAAGGCTTGTAAACAGTCCTACATTACTACATTTTATGAGTCAATAATATGATTTCATAATTAAGCAAATAATAGTGGCTGCCGAATAGTTGAAAAATTCATAAAACAAACTGTTCTTCCAAACCCAAATATCTTCCCTAATGTTGAAAGGCTCCAAGTTTATAATCAGTTTTCTTTTTTTACAGATAATTTCTGCTTTTGGGGGGGAAGCAACTCCCATTAATACCTGTTCTCTGTTAAAAACCCCTCAACATTTGAACAAGAACCAGAAACGTAAGAAATATCATCTATGTGCTTCAAGGAATTAATATGTTATGAAGGATATAACGGGCACATACACTCGCATATATGGTATTTCCCGATTAGGACATACACTATTCAACAGAACAGGACCTGAAAGAGAACAGCGTAGCCAAGAAGTAACAAGAGCTAAACTGAAATAATTCTCCAGGGAAAACTGTGTTAAAGTCAGCAGGGATGCAGGCAGTTCCTGAGAGTCCCAAGTAGCTCCGCACAGAAGTCCCACTGGCACAGAAAAAAATAAAAAGTCTCTGTAAACGCCATCAAAAATCATCAGAAGTGCTAGTTTGCACAGCAAACCCACACAGGCACACTATAGCCTGGTATTGCCCTGTAGCCTCTTTGTTCCTGAAGACACACAAAGTCCCACCAGTCACTGCTGTCACAAACCTCGTTTATAAACCTCCCAACTTCAGTGAAAGCTCTGCAAATTTCTTGGCTAGAAGGAGCCAGGAAGGCACACATACCTTTGGGCTATATATAACCCCCTAAAAATATCAGTGCTCTCCTATGAGGGAATTTATAAAAGTGGCCAGCATCTTCCCAAGCTGGTTTGCTCTTTGATAAACAAGCTGGGCATCCGCTGTACTTCTGCTTCAGCAATGGCACGTGTGGGGCTGAGCAGAAACAAAACATACAAAGTTCCCTCTCTTGACGAAATTCAGGCATTCAGCCCCACCAGCACACATCTCACCAAGTGGCATTTCCATCACCAATATCATCCATAGTTAAAAGTATCAGGATTGCACAATACAAAATTTTTTTTACAAACTATGTGAACCCGACTCTACAATATGGGCTGTATTTGTGCTGATGTCCTTTGAAAACAAACTTCATTCCAGTTTTGTGCACGTTACTGTTTGTTAACTGCAGCAGGCTAATTTGCGTTTTCATTTCTTCCCTTCTTGTTTCACACTGTTAGCAGAGAAACATAGAACCATAGAATTCCAGGTTGGAAAGGACCTCAAGGATCATCTGGCACAACCTTTCTTGGCAAAAGCACGGGCTAGACAAGGTGGTCCAGCTGAATCTTAAAACTGTCCAATGTTGGGGAATCCATTTATGGGCTACAGGGCTATGACACGTCAAAACCTTTTTAAAATTAACATTTCCATTCCCCTGGAGACCCCTTGCATTTTCTGACACTTGTGTCTGCTTTTGATGAGATGGTAAAGCCTTAATAAACTTTTGCCAAAGGGAACAAACTTTGGAGTACACCTGTCAACCCCAAAATGCCCAAATTAGCCTATTTCTAGAAAAAGAAAATAGGATAATGAGTAAAATACTTTGTACTGTAAAAATGAGATTTCTAATATGATTTTCATACAGGAATCACTAAAAATTCAGGAGACAGTTAAATGTTTCACTTCCAAAAGACATGGGGCAGACCTGGATGTTGCTGGAAATCTGAGTAATAACCTGTGTTGTCTCCAAATTTCAGTGACGACAGAAGTTGAGGTTGCTCATCCCCACGTGGGATTCTTTAAAGCCAGCCCCCCTTGGAGAGTCCCTGCTTCAATTTCTTCAATTTTTTTACCAAGGCGGGAGCCCTTACCAAGGCCCAGAAAGCCCCTCTGGGGAAGGTGTGCCATCCTGGGGCCGGGAGCTGCCCCCCTCTGTGGTCCAGAGGGGTCGGCTCAGCGCCCACCCAGAGCTGGTGCCAGTCGCTCCGGGAGCCGTGGCCTCTCACTCCAGGGGAGTCCCAGCACTTCCCAGCACCTCTTTCCCTACGGCCAAACCCAGTCCTGGCACCTCGGACCCTAAATGAGGGGCAGTGCTGCTGACAGCACAGAGATGCAGGATCATCTAGACCAGTCAGGGTACGTCTCAACCTGCCCAGACCATCAGGCAGGCGAGAGAAAATACTGTCTTTAAATATGGGAAAAAAGTGTTCACCCCTATTAAGGGTGAAATAGAGTCAGCCAAACTTTATCTGCTCAGATAAGGAGCAACTGATACCATCTGGAAAGCACGTGCACTGACGGCATGGAAGAGCAAGGGAAGGAGAGGAGTCCTGACAACACACTGCATACGAAAGCCATGCAATTAAATCTGGGTTTTTCATCTGTGGAATAGGAATGATGATGAATAACAATAGGGAAAAAATAATAAAGGAAGTTAATATATTAAGCTGAAACTACATGTTCAAATGCTGATCTAGTAAAATATAAAACCAAGAAAAAATCCCCTTGGAACTTTGGAACTTCCTGAATTCTACTGTTTTCCCAGAGAAAAAAGAGAAATCCAGGCCATTTCCATCAGAACAGAACTGATCATACGGTGCTGTTTTCTTTTTCTGTGTTGAAGGGTTTTCTGTTCTGCATATAGCAATAACTTTAACACTTTCTTGTTAAAGCTGGCGTTTGTCTAGCCAGACACCTGACTCTGTCTTTTTCATTATTTTTCTGAATTTTGGTCAGGTCTTCGGTTCTATTTTGAAAAATAATGATCTGAAAAGTATTCAGAGGTGAGAGCATTTTGTTTTGTTGAAAAGAATGAGGACACTTAATTAACTTATAAGGGGTTATCTGACTCAGAGGAAATGTGGGAAACATATGGACAATATCTTTTCTCCCTAGTTAGGAGATAAAGTACCCTCTCTCCTGATTTTCATCCCACTGTTTGGAGATAATAGCTTTGCCTTCCTGCTTTATATCATGTCAAACAGATTCAGGCTGGAAACAAAGGTCTCTTCCTTGATATGCGAATTAGTAGCAGGAACCTAATATTTTTAAATTAAAAAACAATGTAATTTGTAATAATAAACCAGGGCTGTAAAAGGCCCTCTTGCACCTTCTTGTGTTTAGGCAACTTACCCAACTTCTCATGGAAAATAGGAATCTCCAGTGCAGACGTGCGGTGGCTGTGGGTCACACCATGGGCACCTCAGCTCTGGTGTCGATGGGCAGCAGCAGGAGCACCTCCATTTCCCTGAGCTCCATCCCATACAGAATAACTTAGGTCGGAGAAGACCTTTCAGATCATTGAGTCCAACTGTAAGGAGAAGAAGGAAGTTGGCTCAAGGAAGTGAAACACATAATTCCTGACCATGAGAGGTGGGCAGTATATAAATGTAAAGTACACCAGGTAAAATGACTGATACCTATTTGGCTTCTGTTGTTTGTGTTTTTTCCTTTCAGAAGTTAAATCCTAAACAACGTTGATAGCTATATATATATATTTTTTTTTGTCCTAAATGTATTGGGGCATGAAACAATGGATAGTGTTAAAAAGTCAGCCAGTGAGTGCTTTGGAGAGCAGGCTGACAAATCCTCCAAACAGCCGATTCTTACAATCTGTTTATACTCAAGACTACTTTTCTCCTTGAACACACGCCAGCATAAGCATGGCATTTAAGATAGGCAAGGAAGCTACGCTCCCATGCATTTCATTCTTAATACAGAAGAATATCTTTATTACACCTTCTAATTAACTTGATTTGTGAATCTGGAACCAGAAATATTCTCATTTCATATCAGGAGCAACATGGGGTGCTTGATTAATGTTAAGTACTGGACTGGTAAGGTTACCAGTTCATCCACCACCCTGACCTTCTGTTTAATGAACCACCTTTTCTTTTCTTTGGTATCAAATACTGGTATAAGACTGATGACACACTTAATTGTTGGTAACAGCTTTGCTGTTTGACATTACTTTCAAAAATCTCATCCTATGCCATGGTGTCCTGGTTTGAGGAATAACGAAGATCTTCAGTCTCAGTATGCTACAGGCCTTCAAAATGCTAATTTCCTCCTAAGATTGACAACTGGTTTCATTTCTTCTAAATCCCAAGGACTTCAAGGAGTGGATCACCAGACAAGTGTTTATTATCTCCTGAGGGTTTGTAGTAACAGACTGCCAATGCTGGCCTCTCAAAGGATGGACTTCTTGACAATGCAGTGATTTAAGCCTCATTCACATGAGACAAATGCAGATACCCATTATAGCAGAGTCATAGAATCTTTTGAATGAGAAAAGTTTATCTCCATGTGCTAAAAGGGAGCATGTGCTGTTGTTTCCTGACAGGTTTCTGGAGCTCCGTGCAGCCTTACATCAGCGGGTCCCAGCCAGTGGTGTCACCCGCCTTTCGCTGGGCAATCCTGCCGCAGGGCAATACACCACCATGGATCTTTTCTGCGGGTTTTCAGGCCTAGGGCTTTAGTTAATTTTCTTTTTCAATTCTACCTGTTATCATCCCACTACCTGGCAAACAGCCAGCATAACTCCTCTCCTCCCCCGCTTTTCATAACCTCCCTGTTCTTTCAGAGCAATATCACATTCCTGCCTGTACCGCCTCAGCCAAATTAAATATTAACTCCTGGAAGCGTTCCTCGTTTCTCTCTCTCACTTATCTTCTGGGTGAGGCTCCCCCTAAGCTCTGAAATTTGCCGGTATGGCGGTGCCTGTGCTGCCGACGGCACGTCCTGGGCACCACACAGCAGCTTTCTGGAGGAAGGCTCTCCCCTGCCGGTGCAGCAAGAAATACCTGAGTTTCCTCAGCGAGAAATACTCGAGCTTCCTCAGTGGCTGTGCTCTGCTACACATCGGTATCTAACCCGCTGCTTACCCCGAGACACCACTCCTGCCAGGTTTCTCTTTTCCAAGGCCCAGTGGTGCCCACAGCTAATCGCCAGCGGGCACAGCTGGGGTTTTTCAAAGCATTTTTTTTTTTAATTTGCAGCTCCGTCTGTCCCTGTCGCTTCTCTCCTGCCCGACTCACAGCCTGGCATTGTGTTTGAGGGATCACTACTCAGCTGTGTCATCTGATAGTGTAACTATCTTTCCCTTCCAACATCCTTAATTATATTAGAGGTGATTTGATTTCACCCCTTTGATATCATAGTGAAGAAACACTTATTACTGACTTCCTTTAACAGTCCTTCATGCTTTCTATAAATCCACACAGAGCTGTCTCTTTGATAACACTTTATAAGGCACATTATCAAATGGTCTATCAGTCTATAAAGGTAACTTCACCATAAACCCTTGCTATTATAACTTCCATCAAGAAGCTCATTTGCTCTTGCTTCTCTTTTTTCTTCCCTTACTTCAGCAGGGAGACTAGAACAGAGTTTACTAGAGAAGGAAATTATTTTTCTCCTCCAAGGTGGTATACACAACCCCCTGCAGTGAGGCTTCTGGAAACGACCAAAACCACTGCTAATGTTTTCAAAAGTCACTAGTCCTTAACAAATTGAGATACATGTCATCCAGCCAGACGTTTCACATAGATTCTACCCTTGTGCTTCTTCAGTATTGGTAGCTTATTTTGGGAGGTGTTATGTGCATGCTAGACTGTTTTCTAATTAAAAACAAGAGTAAAGCAGAGAGTCATTAATGTGCTATATGCATAAGACCTTTTCTTATCCTCCTAATTCCATATAGATGTACTTATCCACATTTGTTACATCAGCCCTGTGAAGGCAGTAGCTCAGTGGTCTCCACGGCCTGACCCAGCCATGGGTACCCTGGTCTGATTTTACCAACCTCCTCCTTTGAAGCCATCTGGAGTCTCCACATTTTATGAAATCGCAGAGGAGACCCATCACTTAATTAGCAGCCTCTTAAGGGAGGTCAAGTCTCCATCTCACCCCCGCCCCAGCTGTGCAAACAGGGTGCAAGCCACAAGCATCCCCCACCTCTGCGGGCAAGGAAGACACTGCTAGACCTGCACCTCCAGCCATCCTCAGTACACCAGCATCTTATCCAACCATAAGTTCAAATGCTTTTTCCTCATCTCTAAATCTACTATTCCAAGTTTTAGCTACCCAGCTATAAGATCCATAAGCATTGCCCATTCTTGCATTTGCCTCTCCCATGTTTTGCCATATGGTCATTGTTACTGCAGCTTCCCCAAGCAAATAGCTTTTCTATTAAACAGAGACTGAGAGAGTGCATGCTTTTGACTCGCACACATCTAACCAAAGCTGTGCTGAAGTCCCTCGGAAGGAGAAAGGTGGCTATAATACAAAGGACACCCTGCAGACAACAAGAACCCTTCAAAGTCAAACTTCATGCCTGCATTAAGTTAGAGGATTTCCACTGCTTACTACTGGCTTTAGCAAACTTCATGAACAGACATTTTCATTCACCCTCCTCAACACCACTTGAATTCTATCAATTTTAAAATTTTGATTCTTAGCAAAACAGTCTATGACAGTGCCCCAAAAGTAAATTAGATCAGCATAAATAACACTGTTTTCAAACTGGCATAAAATCTGTAACAGTTTTAAAATGTTTACTGGAATTAGAAATACTTGGTATTAGAAGCCAACCAGAAGCAGAGGCAACTCTGTTACCTTCATCTAAGAAAGAAATATCTTCAAAAGAAAACAACTAATTGTTGATTTTTTAAATATAGTTGTCCATTAATCTCTTTACATTTTATGACCCTTTATTGCCAGACAAGACATAGCTTCCCAGGCCTTAGTATAAACAATGCTTTTGACAGCCACCAAACAGCTCTTGTATGTCTAATGAAAAAGCCCATCAGACATTGCAAATATCTCTTTACTTACCAATGACCAACCGT
>KZ506154.1:22971-34039 GCA_002844005.1 Limosa lapponica baueri | reverse complement strand
GTTCCCTGCAGGGAAGGAAAAACATGGTGAGGAGGTTGTTTCCATGTTTCAGCTCCTGCACGTTTCCTCCAGTTCCGGGGGAGGATGGCTGAATTGCTTGAGGAAAGAGGGCTGCAAGCAGCATCCCAGGAGAGGACTGACTGCTGCCATCCCCTCCAGAGCAGGATGGCAGCACTGGGGGAACCTGGGGGAGAAGCAGTGTGAAACAACTGGGACGGGCTGTTTCATTCCCTGCCTAGGAAAGAGCATCGCTTTTTTTATCACTTCATTGAAGTGATGCTTAAAGTTCTTCTCTAACCCTGCAAATTGAAGTACTCAAATCAATACGTAGTTGTGGATGCCCATGAACACCTGGAAGTGTTCAAGACCAGGTTGGATGGGGCTTTGAGCCACTTGGTCTAGTGGGAGGTGACACCGGGTGAGCCACCCCTCCAGCTCCAGCCAAGGCAGTCATTTCACATCGTCTGTTATTTAAATAAGCAAGGGAAGGGGACAGCTTTATGGTTTCAGGCATTGTTCCATTCTTTTATTTCTTTACGTGACAGTTATTTAATGGTGGTTTATTTATTTGAGTCATCAGCCAGTTGGCTTTTTTTTTTTTTAAAAATATCAGTTTTCAGTGCCATGGTAAGAGAAAGGAAAGGCTCACCAAATGAGTGGACATTAGGATATGTTGAAACTGTAAACTTTAAAAAGAGAAAAATGTTTTATATACAAATGAGACCAGTCTATATCCAGTCCAGAAAACCCAAAGATTTTTTTGGGTACTTAGGGGAAATGCAATAGCACATTCACCCATCCCTAAATGGCCAAGATGAAGAGCTGACAAAAATCAGGGGGAAATCCTGTTATTCATTAACGTAGGAGTAGCAAAATCAAGAAACAGCGCCTCAAAGCTACACATCATCACCACCATCAGTCCTTGGGATTTTCAAATTTTTGAAGTATTCAGTAACGGGGAATAATCTAAATCAAGGTCTTCCAGCCATGTCATTCCCCGACCCTGTCCACCTGATGGATGCTGCACATCAGGATTTTAGTCACGGTGGGGCTCACCCTCACTCCCAGGCACCTGGAGGGGCTGGGTGGTGTTTTAGAGGGGCCGTTGATGTGCCACAGAATTGGGATGGGTCCCAAATTCACCATTAAGGTAAAGCAGCCGCTGGAGCTGTGCAAGACCCGAGCACAGAAGCCATGCTGATGTCCTGCCCACCAGGAACATCCCTTGTTCTGCACACATTGTGAGTGGCAGAACCTCCTTGGCAAGCTGTGCTGCCACTTTTCCCTCAGGCTGAAGAACCAGCAAAGGACCACAGGCAACACCAGATTTAACAACAGTCTTCAGGCCTGGTACATTTTTGTATTTTGAAAATTACTTTAACAACGGGAGTTCTTGAAAATATAATTTCTGTAATAGTGGAATAATTTTAGTTTTTTATTAATAACAGTTGAGAATACATTAAGATGAATTTATTCTTAAATATTCTAAAAGAAAGAAGTGGTCTAAATAAAAGAAAATTTTGCTTGAGTGATTTTTGTCTTCTAGCAGTTGACCAAATCATTGATATAAAGTCATCATCACTATATATATGGCTTGTCCATCCCCAAATTTTTATTAAAACTAGTAGAAAACTTGATATTTAGGAAGAAGGTTTTGTGCTCTTTGACAATGGCGGGGGCAGCACAGCTGGTGGAGCTTTGCTTTGGCTTTTGCAGATACAGTCATTATGGTAAAAGCTTCAATTGCAGAATCTCACACTAAATTTTCTTATTAAGGTAATAAAAAATCTGCTTGCTGTAAAACATTTTCTGTGCAAGCAACAGAAGGCTGCAGGAGGATGCAGGGGAATTTGTTGACTGTGTCACTGCAGACAGGAAATTACTCTCCAATTATTTGTAATTAGAAGTTACAAAACATTGCCATAGTGACTAAGCCCCTAAAAGAGTCAAAGCTCTATATGCACTGGACACCATTTCTGAGTGTCAGAAGAGTGAAGTGACTGTTTCTATAGGTCAGAGGGTCCCTCTGCACCAATGAAACCTATTGCCAAGGTACAGCAGTTCTTCTCAGCAGCTCTTCACAGAACCTACCCCAAAAAAGGGTGCCGAGCGAAACATAAGTTAGCAGCTTGGCTTTAGGGTCTTTCAAATTAAAATAATAATAATAAAGCTATGTTAAAGCTGATGTTTTGTCATAGCAGTAGTAAGTAGATGGCAACAGTCCTTATTGTGCAAATATGCTACAGCATGTTAAAAGTGTGAGAATGACAAAAAAAGAGAAAGGAAAAAAAAATTAATTCTGATCCTGAAAATCACAGCAGCAGATCTCAAGTGCTCTGGAGGAGGCTGCAGACACATTCATTGCGGGGTTGTTGCAGGTTCTGCCACCTGCCTTAGCACTGGGTATTTTTCCCAACTGTATTTCGCAGCTCAGAAGAGCATCCTCTGGGGCACCATGAAGGATGGCTCCACAGGCAGGCGTAGGAGCACATTTCTCCAGCCCCTGGCAAAGGGTGTTCTTATAAACAAGATTAACGCAAACAGCGCATGCTCCACTCCATCTTCTGCACTTATAGTCACCTAGAGACAGAAGCAATCATTCAGCCTACACATGGTAAGGGCCCCCAAGGTGAAGGGGAGAAGTTGTTCTGTGAGGAAGGCAGCAGCGTATGGGAAGGGATAACTCCACCATGGGATCTGGATCCATCGGGGGAGATGGGTTAAACTGGGGGGTTTCCATAAGCCCCTGTGGGAGCTGGCATGGCCATGCATGTCCCTGCTCCCCGTAGCCCCCCAGCCATCACCACCCAGGACTGCCATCAGCAGGCACCTACAGTGCTTTACATGTTACAGCTCATGGCAGAAAATGGGGTACAGTGGCTTAAACCAAGTATTTAGACCTTGCTTAAGCCTGCTATTACAGGTTTGAAGGAAGTGCTTCGAAGGGAAGTGTTATGCTGGCAGTTACACCCCACGTCCCAGAGATGCCAGGGCTCGGCTGCGGCTCCAGCTCCTGGTACAAAAGTTGAACCAAAATCTGATTTCTGTAGGAAATTTCAGTCACTGCTGTTTGTAAATTCAGATTCCAGTGTATTCTAGATCACGGATCCCTACTGCCTTACCCCTCAGTAACTCCCTGTCTCTTCAATAAACCATAGTCCTTAATTTCTTTAGAAGACACTGCAAATTCTCACGGGTCTAGTTGAGACCTACTCTTAAACACATCATCTGCTATGAAACACTCTCCAAACAAGAATTTTTATTGCACATATTTTCCCAGTCTGAGGAATTAACCAACACAGTTAAAGTATTTTTGGGTTGGTGTTTGGTTCACAACATCTCAAAGAGGTCACATTGCTTCGTTATGACAACTTGCCCTGCCAACATTCTTCATCCACACATACCCGGACCCATCCTTTCACACCCAAATTAAATGTTATCAGATAAAAAAAAATGGGAAAACAACAGAAGTATTATTTCTGTCTTCCTCTCACCTAGGATCCGAGCCTGGCCACATCAAAAAAATCCACAACCATTTCAGGGATTTTTTTTTCTGTAATTGCACATTGCTCGAGAACTACAAATGGGCTGAGGTACCTACCAATTAACCAGAACATGGCAACAAACACAAATCCTAGCAGACAGACAACAAACAGACAGCAAACATGCCGTTCACTTCACTTTGATGCAATCCCAAAAATTCCACGATCTGTTTTTCTATGATGCAACTGTTCCTAGAAAGAGCTGTCCCGTTTGTCAAGTGGATGGGTTTGTGACCGTATTCTGCAGGTGCTGGCTTCAGAGCACAGCCTTCCCCCAGCCTGCCATCCCATGGACATAGAAACAGACCAGTGCTCGCTCAGTAAAGTTCAGTTGATGCAATCATTGCAAGCCACGGGCACAAAAGGGCATAGGGCAGTATCTCTAGAGCCTTGGGTTAACGATTAGCTTATTCCATAAACATAAGCTAGATTTTCTAACTCAGTTTTTAAAGTTGTACTCTTTATATGCAAGTAGTAAGCATTGAAGTGTGTCATAAAAAAAAATCAGATTTCAGGTAAATGAATATTAGGTCAATTTGTTATTAATTTTTAGTGAGAAAGGCTTTGGCCTTTAAGGGATACAAGACCTTCACAACCTGTAAGGCTCCACACAGCACTGGTGGGGATGGGACTAGAGTAGGGCTTTGGCCATTCCCTAGCTCAATGTGGAGCACGGCACTGGAGGTGATAACTTCAGATGCTGTGAAGAAAAGAAGCAGAAAAAAAGGACAGTCAGATTCAACAGCTGCTTTTAAAGATCACTAACTGAAAAATTGTACATCTGTGATCAAATAACAACAACTTTGAGGAACAGGCTATGTTGGAGAACTCAGACGGCCAACAGTGGCAACCACTTCAAGATGACAAAGGCTGCTTCATTTGGGTTCTGCCAAAGGCTCATTTGGAGCTGCAAAGAGGAGAATTGCCACCCCAGTGTTTCCTGGTTCAGCTGCTGTGTTCATGGAGAAACCTCTGCTTCTGGGGCAGCACCACCTTCAGAAATCCAGTCCAGGCTTCTCACCACAGCAGGTCCCCTCCATCTCATCTGCAGTTGGACTTGACAGAGCACTTCAGCCATCTCCAAGCAGTATCTTTTTATCGCCAGGTGTCTGTAGTTGTCTGCAGCCCAGTGACCTCACTCCAGAATGAACTGAACAGTGACATAAATGGAGATAGCAGAGATGCCTGCAGAAGATGAGGTGAGAGGGTAGCCTTGTTGCACTGGCAAAGTCACTGCCGCCTCATGGCACCGAGGGCTGTAAAGCGAGAGGGGACATCTCTCAGGCCAGCCAGCAACGTGCCTGGAGCTGGGCACAGGGGCGGAAAGCCCAACTCCAGCCCTCTCCTCCCCTCCTGGTGGGTGGCACTGCGGTCCTGGGCTCTGTCTGGCAGCAGCCTCATGCTCCAGATTTATCTGTTAGGACAGATCTTATTTTACCTAATCCATGAGCTATTATTCAACCACTTCCTACACCAGTGGCCATTATGGATTTGAAGTGGATTTATGAGACTCTTTCCAAAGTCGGAAATGACACAAAGGTAGGCACTCTGACTTAATGAGGGGGAACCTCCTCCCCCACCTCCCCCCCAACTATCCTTTCAGACTTCCTCATTCTCACAGCAACCTCACGTTCTTAGATAATATTAAAAGCAGAGCTATTTCTTCCAACTGTGAATTCCCATTTCAGAAGTGCTGGGGTCCCCCACTCCCGAGGGAGTGACAGTACCGATGTACAGCCGACAGGAGCAGTGCAGAAAAGGGAGTTGCAGTCATATAGAATCATAGAATGGTTTGGGTTATACCCAAAAATATAGGTTTTGGATGCTAATGTCATGCTTATACATAAGCAGTTTAAATATTGTGTTGGGATTTTATCCCATCCTGTAGGAAACAACAAAATTCATGGCAGAGTTACAGAAAAGCAAACCCTTCATTCCCAAGCACAAGAAGCTGCTGAACTTTACGTGTTGTATTCAATACTTGTAGTGTCAGGAAGATTTAATCTCCCAGTTCCTGTGTTTCTGCAGGAACTTAAGCGACAGGGACAATATGCTAGGGAGCAAGTCACAATGGGCATGCCAAAGGCAATCCAGAAGATCCCAGAGGGGAAGCATGAAGCTGTATCACCAGGACACACCATGTACAATTAACTGCTGGCCTGGGCGTTATCCAAATCTTTGTACAACCAACAAGAAGCAAAGCGCAGTGGTGGCCCTAAAAAATGGATGGGAGGGATTTCTGGCCAAGATGAACAGCTACGCCAGTGAGATGGAAGGTTTCTGACCATCCTCCCAGGACAGAGAGCCTGAGCACACATGGCTCAGGCAGCCAGGGAGCAGAACCGGACCACTGACACCTGGTCACTGGCAAGAGCCAGGGCCCATTGTGGGGTTTGAGGTGGTGACAGTCTCACCCGGGCAAGTCCAGCGAGCCAGGGTTGTCTCAGAGGTGACAGTGGCACCGGCAGCATCTTCTCTCAGCCCACAGGAAACACTGACCTTGGCTATGGGAAAGCAGCCTGTTGTAGGAATTTAGGGGGGCACTAGATAATGGAAGATGCATGCAGGTTTTTTATTCCTACATTACAAGTAGAGTGATTTAATAAGCATTGACTTATTTCCTGATAAGGAAATTTTATTGGAGGTAAAAATGCTAGTCAGGCTGCCTTGTTGTTGTTCAGCTAATCAGTCACTATTTGGTAATTTTCTCAGCAACATTTTAAAACATTTAGCTTCCAACTAGCTATTAATAATTATTACAGGATGAATTGCAGGAGATCTGGCAAAGCCAGTGGACAGCACATTTTGCTCAGTGAGATAAATATGCAATTATCTGGCTTTTGCTATTTATTTTATAAACAAAAAACCCTTGTAGCATGAATGTAAAAGCTACTTTGCTAGGTTTTTTTATTCCTGAAAATACACTTTCTGTGATTGAATCTGCACTTAAGATAAAGTTCCATTAACATCCTATTTAAGCTACTTAAATGTAATTAATTACTTTTCTATCATACCCCAATACATTTATCCTTTATTTTGCTATTTGACATCTAACTCAAGTATTTCATGTTTAATATTATTGAGCTGTCCCAGTTTAAACATATGAGTTATAACAAACTGAGGATTTACACACCACAGCCTTGAGTTTACCTCTCATTGCCAGAGTAAGCATTGAAGCTCTCCCACTGCAAAGAACTTTGCTATTTGCAAACGGACTCAAATGCCACCCCCCTGTCACCACTGGTCCCTCTGGCACCGCTGGATCTGAACACTGCTGCCTGGCACTGCTGCTCTTGGGTCACCCATCTCTCCATGTTAAATGAAGGATCTCGGCAGGGGAACACCTCTCTTGGGGCGCAGGGTTGTTTATGGTGCCACCACAGCTGCAATGAGAAGACATAGTAAGTGTATTTCCTTATTAATCACATCTCATTTTCATGTCTGAGGTTAGCTCTGAGTTGCCCCCAAGAGAAGTGAAGCAGGTACTGGGCACAAGGTCCTTGCACCCACACCAAAGACCTGCCTTGCCTTGGGCTTCCTCTACTGGCCTGATGCGAGATTCACATGAACAGCAGGCAGTTTCATTACGCTAAAAAAATTGGGATTTACAGAACACATACATTTCCTGTTATTTATTTAACCAAATTGATATTTTTCTGATTTTTACAGCACTTTTTCAACATTCACCATGTAAAACAAAATGTGTCATTCCATTCAACTTCTGATCATAAGAGTATTGAAAAACCCTGCTGAGGAAACACTCTCCAAACCTTCACGCTACTGTATTGTGTTGTGGTACAGCCTATGCAAAGCAGCGTCTCAGGAGTGAAAAGGCAGCTGTGGAGAGATGCTCCTTTCATGGGTCACCAGGTGTCACACTCTTAATTCCAAAATATTTGTAATGCACTGCTGCTTACTTAATAGCCTTCAGATGGCAGAAGCAAAGTAATGAATATGGATGAAGAGTAGGGGGGGAGTGACACACAGAGCACATCTCTTGCCCATGCGTGAAGTCAAGCTGCTGAACGCGGCATTTTCAGCCAAGTTGACTTTTCAGTGTTCCAGGCTGGTTTGCCTGGTCCATGGCAGACTATACCCCTGGAGCAGAGCAACAGCACATCCAGAGTACTCTGCAGGAGAGCCCCAAATCATGTGGGCATCATTACTTGTACCTTACATTTTAGAAACAGATATGAGAACAAAAAATATGAAAGATCAAATTACAGCAAGGCACAAAAATAAATAAGAAGTGCACATCCAGACAGCAAGTCCATTAAAACAGATTTACAAGTTGCCTGTTAAAGGCATAAAGCAGAAGCCTGCTTTAAAATAAGATTTAAGTCCAGCATAAGGAATCAAATTGAAGTACTTCATGCTAAGAGATACCATTTAGAGGAAATTATGTTCAATTATAATCAGTACATTATACAACAGGTTGAATCATTGCAATGATATGCAGCAGCTTTCATGAAAAAGTGGATTTCTCTGATATAATTCAAAGTAGGAATAAATTAACTAAGAGGAAGCATTTATGTGTGTTTATTTTGATCTTTGTCTTGTGTAAAGCAATACTGAGTGTTACACAGAGCAGTCTGAAGACCGTTTTAAGAATCATGCAGGCTTGTTCTTCCTTGCAAAGGCAGTAGGTCTTGAAAAGCTACTTTTGTAAATACAAGAGTCACACAAAACTCCTTGTAACCTCATATATTTTACAGTAAGCAGAGGAACTGTTAATGAGAACAGGATAATTATAACTAAACATTAATTCCTCTCTATTTATTTTGGTACCAAGGTCAGTTCTGATGTTATTTCTTCCCTTGCCAAGTTGTACTAAACACTATGCCCAAAGGTACTGCAGTCAGGAGAAAACAAAGGACGTCTTAACCTCTAATGGAAACTGGAAAATTAATTCTGGCTTCTTTGAGGATACTACTGAAATCACTCTAGGAAATATCAAAAATTAAAACAAAGGAGAGAGCATCTGCCCACCCAACTTCTGCTCCACACACAAGATGAAGAGGAAGATGAAAGATGTACAGCTGGTCCTAGGCAAGGACAAGGACTGGGACAGACATTAGGGGGTCATAAAGCTCATTCTAAAAAACAAACAAAACCCAAATTCAAAGTGACTCTATGCAAATCAAGCCATCTAAAGAAATGCCATGAAACATTTTTAATTGAAACAAAATGAGTAGCAAGAAGCACCATGCTGACCATCCTACACCCAGAGCAGGATCTTCCATGGGACATCCCCGTGAGTCCCTCCCATCTGTGCTCACAGCCTTGCCCTTGTCACGCCACCACTGCAGACACAAGCAGTGCTGGCCAGGGCTGCAGGTCCTGCACCTCCCATGGGGACGGAGCCTGCCCTGCTTGGGGAGTCCCATGGGACCCACACCAGCAGCAGCAGGACAAAGGGCTCTGCCAGTCCCCACACCCAGCTTCCCAAGCAAGATTTCTGACAGAACAAGCCATGTACATCTCCACAATCCCAATGTCTCGTGCCTTCAGATGAGATCTGAAGGCATGGAACCAATAAACTCTAATAAAATACTCTATCACGGTAGACAACACTGGCTTGTTGAAAGAATCATATATATGCATTATTTAAGTTACACCCACTGAAGTCTTGCCTTGAGTACATAGAATTTCTCCCCAGCCCCACTGGTTGGGGCACTGCTGTGTGCTCTGGGCTGGGCAGGCAGCCCCCACTTTCCACAGGATTTATTTCCAAGAGAGCGGGACACTCATCCAGGCAGCTGCCAAGAACAGACATCATCTGCGGCACAAACACTCCAGCACATCCTTTTCCCAAATGGCCTGAAGATCATGTTTCATGGGGTATTACCATATTGAAATGGCAAACTTCACCACATGCAGGAAAACAAAGTTAGGAAAAATATCACTACCTCCATACTTTTAGGTTTTAGTTGCTGAAACGGGCTTCCCATTCAATTAAAGCAGCTCTCTGCATTATCCCTTTTAAAATATCTGTGTAAGTCTATTGAACTCCTGTAGAAAAAGCCTCTCTCTTGTCTTCCCCTTCCAGCTGCTCCCCACAGGAGCCAGGGGACTCAGCATCAACCAGGAACGCGCCAGTGTTCACTCTCCTGATTTCAGGTGGGGCAGTAGGTTAGTTACTGGTGGGGTTCCCTAGCTAGCAGTGTCCAGGGATCAGCAGTCCAGGCTGCAGCTCTGGCTCCAAACACACCAAATTCTTTGAAAAAACCCAGTGACTAGTTCAGCTGCATTTTTAAGAAAACTATAAAAATGGGGGCGGGGGGGAAATATCTGTCCAGATAGTCAGATAGTGTGGGGGGAAGACAATTTACTCTTACTATACCATTTCAATTTTCAGGACAATGACTTATCAAATCACTCTCCTCAAATGTATGTATTGGCCAAACCCCTTTGCTATATAGGAGCTATAGGGGGGAGAGGGACCAGTGTGTGGATCTGACCTGGGAGGCACCAAACAGCTGCTGGATCCCAAACCCCCCCAGGACTGGGTCTGCCCACGCAGGGCAGTGCGGCGCAGCACCCAAGGGGTCCTGTGAACTCAAGTGGCTCTACATCCACTAAGGACTTGAGGACTGTGTCTCTACTCACTAAATCCCAGAAGGGCAGTGAATGGGTGTATTTTCACAATGTTCTCAGTGCAGATTTGTTGCCCTTGCGCAGGTTGTGGGGATCCCCGCACAGACACGGCCTCGGAGGCAGCCAGGTTTCCAAACTCATCATCAGCAGTGCAGAGCTTGGGAGCAGCACCAGGCTTCAGCACAGCCCACTGATATTTTTTTAAAGGCACTGTCCTTCCCAGCAGCTCTGTTTTCCCTGCACAGAAGCTGTTAAAGTTTTCCACGAGAACTCCCTGCAGCAGTGCTCCTTGCACCTCCCCTCCCAGCAGAGCTGGGCCAGGAACAGGCAGCTCCTGCCAGGAATCACAAGATTCCTCTGCAGGGAGGCTCCAGCCTGTGGGTCCCCAGGAGGGCACCGAGTGACCAGTGGCTGCTGGAGGACCTGCCCCAGGAGGAAAACTCTCCCTGCTCTCTTGGCTGCCTGTACAATGATTCGAATGAGACCCTAAAAAAAAAAGGCACCTTCAAACCCAAGGCTGTTAATATGCAAACTGATGCTAAGCTGATGTCACAGCCATTATGAGATCAAGAGCTGGTGTTTGCATACCATTCAGCTCCATTTTCACAGGGAATTATTTCCCACTCTCATTATATTCTTGTCCAAAAGCCCCATGGAACTGGAGACACCTTTAAGCTTTCTTCATGCAAATTTCAGTAAAATATCTTTGGGAGTAACATGCAAATCATACCCAGCAGTCAGCGCGACTACTACGTGAACAAAGTGTCCCCAAGAGAAGATCCCTATTTTGACCCACAGCCTGACTCCTTAATGATTTAAGCACCCAACAGCATCAGGTGCAAGGTTATCCACATTTCCTGTGATGCACCGTCAACTTCTGACCACACAAAGTTGCTCTCTCCGTGCTGCAGCACTTCCTCCCCCTGTGC
>KZ506154.1:3088-21853 GCA_002844005.1 Limosa lapponica baueri | reverse complement strand
AAGTGAGCTTGCATCAACTACCCTTAGAAGGATGGAAAAAGCACATTTAAAGGAGTCACACCTTTTGAGCTCTTTGCCCACTGAGCGGAGGATGGATCACGGCACAGGCTCCCACACACTTTCCCCCCACAGAGCTGGGCAGGCTGGCTCCTGGCTGCTGCCTTGGGCTAGGCTTGCTCTTCATGCTTTCCTTTACACGGGGTACTTCTGAGCATTTTCACTTGTAAACCAGCTCTATGGAATAGTATTTTTGCACATTACCTCCCATTTGCTACATATGCAGAAATGTATATTATGAGGAAAGCGAGACCTTACAGAAGCTTATTAATTAGAATAAAGATGTGAAGTATGTACCAGGGACCTGTGGCTGGAAAAGCAGAAGAAAGGAAGATACCATATCAAAGTACTTATTTCCATTTTCATACTAAATTTAATATCAATATGCTTATTAGAGCAGTGTTCTCCACTGCAAAAGATACAATGCATAATGTTGTATCAAAATAACTCTAAAATTCTCTAGAAAACCTTTACTAGCTTGCCAATGCTTAGCATGCAGCCACATGCTTTGCAGAGTAGAATCCTATTAAATCCCTCTGAAAATATCTTCGCAAATCACTATTAATCATACATAAGATGACTAAGTAGCAATCTTGTAAGTTGGATACAGTGCTATTACATGTTAATATCCATTGTTAAAGAAAAAAAAAAATCATCAGAGAAGAAACCAAAGGAGATGCCTCATAAACCAGTGTTGTTGATTGGCAGTATAGTAACCGTGCAAGGAAAACTCAAAGCAGCAGCTCAAAGAGGCCATTGCTTTTAGCATATAACTAGAATTTATTTGATGCATTCAGTCAGGCCTGCACTGTTCTCATCATAAATTTCACCTGCTCTATTAACACAAGAAATTTGGTGTTGGTTTTGGTTAAAGCCCTGTTCACCAGTACCATGGCTCCTGCCTTCACGTTCTGCCACCACAGCATTTCTCCAGCTCCTGCACCCAATGCAGCATAGAGCAGCCTACTGGCAGGGCAGGGCTCAGCAGCCCCAGGACCCAGGTCCCTTCTGGGGTGGCAGAGAGGACAGGGACACTTATTTTTTGTCAGTCAAGGCATTTGTTAAAGCAGGGGGTTTCTTTATTGCCCACTTACTGTCTCCCACTATACACTAGAGAGATATCTTCCACTGGAATGGCTCGATGTGTCAGAAGATTTTAATGCACACTTGTGAGTGATTTACTGTAATAATCAAAAGAGTAATCTCCTTAATTGATGTCTTCAGCTGTAAAAGTATAGAAGTTCATGCAGAACATTGAGAATGACCATCAAGCAGTTATTTTAGAGTTTCCCAGTTCTCAGCAATCACAGCTCTTCTTTTGCATCCTCATTCAGGCATTCTGAAACAGCTTTGTTTTTTTTTTAACCTTACACTCCATGTTGTCATTTAAAGGTACTAAAACCTACTACATTATGTCAATGGATATTTTGGCACACTGTAGAATTTGGGTTACAGGCCAGATAGAGTTTAAGACATTGTGTTGTGAGTATGAAAGGTGCACATGTGCACCACACTTGTCTTAAATTCACATGACATTTTCAAAACATTATTCTCCACACTGGAATTAGACAATGATTTAAAATAAATAATTGGAATTACTGCTGTTAAAGCATATGCAAAGCTTACAGTCTACAGAAGTAAAAGGAAACCTAAATCACAGTATCATAGAATGGTTAGAGTTGGAAGGGACCTTAAAGATCATCAAGTTTCAACCCCCTGCCATGGGCAGGGACACCTCCCACTAGACCAGGTTTCTCAAAGCCCCATCCAACCTGGTCTTAAACACTTCCAGGGATGGGACATCCACAACTTCTCTGGGCAACCTGCGACAGTGTCTTACCACCCTCACAGTCAAGAATTTCTTCCTAATGTCTAATCTAAATATCCCCTCTTTCAATTTAAAGCCATTACCCCTCATCCTATCACTACATTCCCTGATAAAGAGTCCCTCCCCATCTCTCCTGTAGGCCCCCTTCAGGTACTGGAAGGCCCTTATAACATCTCCCCAGAGCCTTCTCTTCTCCAGGCTGAAGAACCCCAACTCTCTCAGCCTGTCAACTGAGTGTCTGTGACTGACAAGCTTGAGCCTGGGACAATATTTTTTTCCAGCTAATTTGGAAACCTCTAAAGGTAAGACTTTTTATGGAAATAGTTGCTGCTTCCACCACGAGCTTTACTGCTGTTGAGTTTTGCTCTTAACAAAGTTCCTTTCTAAACTTTACATTGCGTAGTCTCATAGACTGATGGTAACACCATCTCAAGCATTGAACAAATAACAGGTACTGTATTTTAACTCCTCTTTCTTAAAGAGAAAGGGAAGAGGTTCCTTAGGGCAGAGTTCCTGGGTCATGATCCCATCTCAGTACCTGTGGAGAGGAGCCCTGCCAGCACGCTCATTAACAGGCATCACTGCTGGATGCAAGGGGATGCTGAGCAAAGGCTCCATCAGCCTCTGAGCACATCAGTCCATGGTGCCAGCACAGGGACAAGACCTGCAGTTGTATCAGGGGGCCCAACCAGAGCAGGTTCTCAAGAGCCTCCTGGCAGGCATGGGTGGAGGAGAGCAGCTAGGGCCTGGGAAGGAGCACAAAGGGAGAAAGGTGGAAGAAAAGGGGAGGAATGCAAGAGGAATGATACAAATGATCTGGAGGGAAAACAACTCAAGGACATGGAGTCAACTGAAACATAACTATAATATATTGTTTTATAATATATATTATATAATATGATTATTTTTCTATATTTTTAATATAGAACAGGCATCACCTATTCCACAAAGGCTACAGGCAAGGAGGCATGAAAGCAGCAAGGAAACGGGCTGGCACCAAGAGACCTGCAAACAAGGTCAACAACAGCATTGCTACTCCAGTGGTCACTGTTTTCCTTAAGCCTGTGCAGTTACACAACATGTATATAATAAAGTGAATCTTACTTCATCATCTTTTCAGCTACTCACTGAGATATGCTGCAATAAGCAAAAGCCAATGTTTTAAAATAAGCAGATGACACCACTAAAAGAAAAGAGAGGTCAATAGCCAAGGATGTTCTTAATGTCAGATCATAAATCATGGAAGAGCCAATATATTAATAGATCAATGCTTAGTTTACTGATTTTGGCATTTATGTTCCATTTGCAGCCAAAACACATTTGAGCTCAGTTTTACACCTGAGACTTGCATTGTGCTCAAAAACCTTTTCTTCTGCCAGCACTCCCCTGGGCACTATTTTTCCCAGTACTCTGTTAAAGAGGCGAAGGAAGGCATGACACTGAAATATCCTGAACATATCTCTACATAAAAATTTTCTGTTGTCAAATTCACATTTTCAAACCCCAGACAAGTTTTTTTGCCACCAGCTTGCATTACACCTGTTTCTGGATTTACTTCAGCTGTGGTTTCCACTTGCAGCCATTCTGTACCAGTGGTTCCATTCCTCCAAGTAACAGCAGTGGCTCCAGAGCCTGGTGGCACGTGAACAGGCCCAACACTGCCTGCAGCACACACTGCATTTTCCCAGATGCTGTCAGCTGCCTTCATGGGGCCACTCAGCCATCTGGGCAAACGCACAGCCAGGGAGAGGCATAGGGTTAACTTTGCTATGACATTTGCATCTCGGAAAATCTCTACAATCTTAGCTTATATTAAACACTACAATAAAATTTTACACAAAGGAACAGAAGATTTCAGCATCGTATTCTGCCCAAAGGAAAAAAGTCCCAACTCTTAAACAAATGCTCAACCTGAACGTTTTCTTCCTAAATTAAGAATGGACAAATCTGTACTGAACAAAACCTTTTAAGTTTAAGTCATCCTCACTCCTATTATAAAGGGTTATGATCTTCAAAGAAAAAAGTACTTCAGGTGCCCTTTCAACATAACTCAATACTGCACCTTTTACATCCCCAAAAGCTACACTTGCACAGCCACTTGAGCTCCTCCATATCCCAGAAGAAGCCAAGTAATCAGCACATAATCAATCACTTCGCTGAACCTCAGTAGATTTTTTTATTGTCAACCCCTATAACTCAAATCTGGTTCCTAAAAGTTACAGTCATTTTTAGCTTCAGCTTTTTCAGTTCTCAGCATCACAAGTAGGCAGCATTATTCAAGTCAGCAGGTTAATGATTTAAGTATGTCATTAGAGAACATCAAAGAGTGGTTTCTGTTTATATGAAATAATAACACAGGAGATGAGCAAGATTTAGATTATCTTGTGGTTATATCAATTTTTATTTTTTTTTTTTCAGGGAGCAGTGCAAGGAGAGGCCACGCACTCCTTCATCTCTCCCCTTTGGAGCCTGGACATTTCTGTAGGTGGTGGAAATGCCCCTCCTGCTTGGCAGAAACACAAACTGCTGCCATTGCAACATCACTTCCTCCAGCTTCACTTCTGAGCCCAGGGTGCTCTCAGCCTCCAAGATTTGCACAAGGCAAACATACGTAGATAGAATCAAGAGAAAATCCCGAAAGTAAATACCACCAAACAGCCAGCTTACAGAGACATGTTTGCATCAGCATATTCGTCCACCAACAGACACGTTAACAGCAACCAACAGTTCTGAAAGGCTGCAAAGCCACTACCACGAGTGATACCTTCTTACTTGGTCACATTATGCTCACCAGGCCCATCAATAGCTTTTGTGGCTGTATGTAGTGACAGAAAATGCAGTATTTGAACTGCTGCTGCTGGTCTGATTAGTAAAGTTATTCTTTAGACCCCATTCCTCTTGCCACCCTAGCATGAGGGCATCCCATCAGGGAGCAGCAGCTCTGTTAACCCTGCTCTGCCACAGGACACCAGGTGGAAACACCACAGGGACCATCAGTCTCTAGTCCTCTTTGTCCACTGCAAGGCCATTTCATTTCAAGTTGGTTAATGTTTTGATGTAGCACTTGAAAATGCACAGCCTTATGGTTTCCATCACATTTGCCTCAGGATGACATTAAGTAGAAGATGCCTTTGAAGGAACAGTCTGAGCTATCATGCAGGACTGGCGCAGCAAAGTCTTTACTTGTCCAGCAATAGTCATCTGCAGAAGACCATGGGTCCTGTATGCCAACCCTGCTTTCACTTCTACATGCCATATTTCAAAATCTTCCTACTTGTGTCACAGAGAGCATCTTAGCAAAGACCAGTTCCCCTTCACATTGCTGCATGAACACTGAATATATACTTCCACTGTGAGATAAACCAAACTGGGTCACATTGTTTCTCTATAGTAACTCATATTTCCATCTGATAGGTCACACCACAACCCAATAATACAGAAAACACTCATATGAGCTTTGCGTCTCCAGCAGATAATCAAACGGTGCTTTCACAAAAAAATGCCACATTCAGCAGTAAAATTTTCTGCTACAGCTTATCATTTACTTCAAAAAAGACATTTAAGAAACTTAATCTCATTCTTACCTTTTCAGCTGGCTCTTTCTCCTTGTGCCCTTGGCGCTGCACTCTGGGTGCTCCAACCCACAGCTTGCAGGCAACATCAGGTTGGAGGGGTCCTTGTATAAGCAGGCAGCCAGCACCATGGTTCCTATTTAACCCCCACCGAGCCACCACCACATGATCCAATGGGGAGCCCATGGCTCCTGGGGCAGGTGGGATTCATCCTCTCCTCGTTAGCACTGCTGGCTGCTCCCAGCCCCTTGTCCAGGTGGTGGGATGGTCCCCAGCCCCTTGCCCTGGCAGACTGAAAACAGCACCTACAGCCCATGGCCTCCAGCTGTTTGGAAAGCTGGGCTATGCGAGGCATGATCTTTGTCTTTCCCATCAGAAAGAAGGAATCAAGCCAAGAGAAGGTGGGACATGTTGCTGGCTTCTCAACAGCACTCACCAAAACAAAGCAGGTCTCTAGGAAGGAAAAAGAACTCATAAGACCAAGCCTTACAGTAGCTGAGAGTGCAGAATTTATTTCAAAAGTCAGCATGCAAGCTGCTGAATTGCTTTTATTTATCAATTACTTAATTATGTCAACTGGAAGGTTATTCATAAGATTTTCCATCCTGCAATTCTTACGAGACTATGTCAGGCAGTGAAGTAAGAGTGCAGGAATGGACAACATGAGTCAAAAGCAGCAGTTAAATGTTTGGTTTCACTTATGCGGATCAGAATCCAAACATGGAAAAGTTAAAGGAATTAAGATGAGTCTACCAGCCACCTTGCCCATGAGATCAGTCACCTGCAATGTCCTGTCCTCAGGGTGTTTGTGCATTTAGGTCAGAGTCCTGTGCTGCTGCTCACTTGCTATAAACCTGATTTGAACAAATATGTAAGCATTTAAGTATGTGTTTTACTGCACACTTCAGATGCTGTCCATGGACCTTGGGGATACTGTTGAGGTGATAACATTTAAACAAGCAAAGGAGTGCATTTGGCTGGCGTACAGACTCTCAAAGAACTAAGATCTTCCTGAGCTTTGGGAAGATTATTTAGCTTCAGTATTTTCAGAAAGTGGAAGCCAAATTGAAAAGGAGCAAACGTCAGCTGAGTTAATATCGCTAGCGCTGTGAATATCAGTAGTTTAGAAATTGTTCAGCTCTATCAGTTACACTGTCAGGAATACACCAGTGTGGCTCTTCATGCAGAAGGGTGCCAGGGTGCAGTGATGGCAGCTGGGCACACACGCTGCACAGTCAGACTGCAGCCCAGGAGGGAGAGATCCTTTCGAGTTTCCAGGACTTTTTCTGACTTTGCAGGCAGCCTGCCTTCACGTGGCACAGCACCGAATCCACAGCTACTGCCGTAGCCTGTGGGCAATCCTGTTCTTCTGGAAATATAGTCTTATAAATAATTATTAAAATAATGCAGAGCAGAAGCTGCTTTGGCATAGAGCTCTGCCAGAGAGCTGGTGGGGAAAGGAGCAGGTTCCCGTCCTCGATGCAGCTGTGCTGGAGAGCAGCACTGCCTGGGCAGCGATGGGACAAGAGGCAATGGGCACAGAGGGAAATGCTGGAAATTCCCATGCAATGTAATGAAAAACATCATAGGACATTTTACACATCCTGAACTGCAGAGGAGCTGAGGTCTGCTTGGTTATTGAATGAATAAAAAAATAACATTCATGCATTTTTCAGCCCACTGATCTGATGGGTGGGTTTGGAGCCAGTTATGATTTCCCTCAGAAAGGGGGTCCTGCTCCCTCAGCTCCTTCCCCTAAAGCCAGGCGTCTCCTGGAAAGTGACTCCCCCTCTTTCAGACTGACATGTCAGGCGCCTAAGAGCAGTGATTAAAAGTAGTGCAATATCTTGGCTTGTGTGTTTGACTGGGAAAGCAGACGGCTGGGCTCGGAACACGCCTGCACTGGGGAGAGCCAAGGGTGCTGGGATGGGACCCCTCGCCGTACCCGGCATTGCTCATCACAAGGAACATTTATTTTTAGATCACTTACCGCCACTAAAACATACTTGGACTGTTTTCAGTCTGACTCACAGCTGAATTCCTGTTCTTCTGGAGGCTGAGTTTTCTGTCCCCACCCAAAACGAGGAAAGACAAAACAAAATGAAACTGAAAAAAACCCGGCTGGATCCGAATTGAAGCCCAGTGCAGATGTTTCCAGCCTGTGGTGGTGCCCAAGTCCAAGCAGGGTGTGAGATGGCCAGGATGGCTGGCAAGTGGTGGCAGAGGGTGGCTGGGGTGCTTGGGCCAGCATTAGTGTTGGTCCATGGTCACAGTGACAGGGCATCGCGTGTCTCTCCCCAGGGAGGACCCACAGCCCATCACCCTTACCCCATGCCACCCTACATAGCTCAGCCTGGGTGAAATACAGCCCTCAGCAGAGCTTGTACTTAGGGGTTCTTCTAATTTAAATTTGTCTGTATGCTACCCAGGAGTAGAAGAATGAAGCAGAGAGGAGCATGCGTAACTTTAACATAGAGGTTTTTATCTTAATGTCACCTGGGACACACAAAACCAAGCCAAAAGCCTGTGAGGGGTCGCAGAGCTGGAAACACCTTGGCACTCAGGGCTGGGAGAGCAGCGCGCTTACCTTAAGGCTGTTTTTTTACAGAATTACACATTTTGCCTATGAAGTGAAATGCAGCCACTTCATGCAAAGGCCCTGAGACCTGCCCCTGGAAAGTGGAACAGGGACAGCTGCAGAGAGTAACTTGGGAGGGAAGAAAATGGTCCTCTTGAGTATTAGCTTTTTTGGAAGGAAACTTTAATGTTTTTCCAGCCGGATGCTACAGACTATTTATTCATTTTCAAGATAATTTCTGTAAGGAGTCCTTCTTTGTTGCATTTTTGTTATTTTTAATTGCAAGACCAGAAACACCATAGTAAAGTGTGCAATGATCAAAATTTTCACTAATTAGTTTGGGGAAATGGGAGTAGATGGCGATTTTAGAGACTGCCACTAAATCAAAGACACAAACCAGGATTATCTCAGAAGGTGCAAGGGACCAGAGCCCAACAAGTCACCCGAGGGGCCTAAGTTTTGTATAGGAGCTCCCAAGCTAAGCAGAAATGCCGCTTATGAAGTCCAAGAAAAGAAAAGGGTAGGTGTGCTGCAGCTGAGCTGAGGGGAGCCTGGGGGATCGTGGAGAGGAGTAAGCTGCTGCTGAGATATTCACCTTAGGGAAGGCAGTGCAGGAGCTGAAATGTCACAGTTTCAAATTATAGAAAGGGTTAAAATTCTGTTAATCAATATCATATAATCAGGATAAGCCCAGACTCAGAAATAGGGTTACTAAGGAACTATTAATCTTTTTTTTTCTCTTTGCCATTGCCTTAGGTGCCAACAAGCTGCTGCAGTGCTGCCTTCCAGCCACAGGAGAGCACGAAGAGCTCGGGTCTTGGTGTGGGTTTTATGGGACGGAGTCCGAGCTGGAGCACAGGCTCCTTCTCAGAGCCGGCTGTGGCGAAAGCGAGAGCAAAGCTCTGAGCTTTGGTGCACACGCAAAAGGTTTCGTACTGTGTGGTTTCGCTTTGTATCTGCAGTTTAATACGATCATTCCCATCTCTTCCCCCCCTCCTATGTTTTCTAACACTAGTGAGGTATGTCCTGTCCTAATTTTTCCTTCTAGAAGGAACTAGTCTGTACTGCTCAATATTTATAATTCATTGTTTTCTTCCATTCTGAACGGATTGGTTCTAAAACTTAACTATATACACATAACATGTTTTTTTTTTATTTTGGCTATATATCTTTGTTTTATATTTAATTCTTCACAGAGTGAAATCAGACTTGCCATTCAGAGTTACTGTGGATATACTGGTCTGACCTCACAACTATCTGCTTTGAGTGGGAGGTTGGATTAGATGATCTCCTGTGGTCCCTCCTACCCTGACTTAACCTGTTGTCCTATGATATTACGTACTTTTATTTTATTAAATAGAAAATATTTCCTGGGATTAAACAACAGCTGGTCTTAGAATAAATGGTCAATAAAATCTAAGTTCCTCTTCCTGCATCTTAGGTGGCCCATAAGTCCAACTGCTGGCGTACAGCATCTGCAGGTTGGATGGGGCTTTGAGTAACCTGCTCTAGTGGAGGTGTCCCTGCCCATGGCAGGGGGGTTGGAACTCAATGATCTTTAAGGTCCCTTCCAACCTGAACCATCCTATGATTCTATGATTCACAGAAAGAGCATATATTTAGAGATGATTACTTGCTGGGTACCAAGCCGATGGGGAATAGCTGTGTGGGTAAATGCAACACTGGTGTGTACACAGGGAGGTATCCTTAGTGACTCAGTCCACTTAAAAAGGAGCAGATGACCCTGCTCACTTCAATGGACACAGCAAAACAAATAATTGAACATATTAATCCGTAAGAACTGTCACTACACATTGTTTAGGAAGAAAAATTACCTCCTGGCCATTGATCACCCGGACATGGAATACCATCTGCTATATAGATGTGTCTCTGGTGGGGAGAGGGTAGTGGCATCTGGCATGCCCACAGCTCCAATGCTGTCATGGGGCTTGGACCGGCCTTGTCCCAGCCTGGGCAGGAGAGTGCAGGCGGATACCGGCCAGACCTTGCAATGACCAGGGCAGTGATACCTGGATGTTAATTGGGCCTGCAGCGCCTCCTCTTCCAACACTTGAGAACATCTTAAACCAGATCTTCCATGCATCAAAGCAACTTGAGCTTCTGCAAGACTTTTCTATCCTAAAAAACCTAAAAGCAAAACCATACATTCCTTCCTGATTGATATGATAAGCTCAGCACTACATCCCTGGCAGTAACAGAAGTGTGCTGACGGGAAAAACAGACCTTGCTTTCATCATGCTTTGACAGGACCATGTCCTCGTGCCTTAGCCTGTGGGACATGCCTGCCTCAGAACACCCCATTCCCATGCTTGCCTCAGAACACCTCATTCCCACACCTGCCTCGGAACACCCCGTGCCCACCCACGGGCAGGAACGAGCTGGGACGAGCTTCATGCAGTGTCAGCTGCGCTCCCCAAAAAGCCTTGCCATCCTGCGTGCTCTCTGAGGGGGCAAAGATACGTTTTCTAATATCCTTAAAGGTCGGCTGTTCCTTACCGTTTCAGATTCATACAGGCCTAATTAAATAGATCCTTTCAAATTACAAACACGGACACTCCCAGGGAAGCTGCCCATCTTCATCTGCTCTTCTGCACACACCACTGGTGGGGAAGGCTGAGCTGGCAGCACAACCTGAGCTGAGCATTGCACAAGCTATTTCTGGAAAATGGCTCGCGGGCAGAAGTTTATGTCTCTTCTGCCTTCTCCTTCCTTCCTGCCCTGCCTTCAACACCAAACCTGAGAGACCGCCTGGCAGTCCCTTTCTTTGCTTCCCCATTTGCAGCTGAGATGTAGATGCCCAACCGGCACTTGCACAACTGGGGGTTGCTGCCACCTCACCTCCCAGCACGTATGGCCATCACGTGGGGGAAAAAAGGGGTGGCTGGTATCACAAAACTGCCCATGACGTTGTCCTGGTTTGACAGACATCAAAAGGTGGAGAAAGATGTTTCCCTACCTCGTGAAGATGATGGCAATCACCAGAAGAGAAACACTACTATTGAGAAGGAAGGGCATGTGGCAAACTGCAGGTGAGAGGTATTGCCTTTGATGGGTCAAGGTCAGGGCACCAGGAACTACAGTGAGCCTAATGTCTTCAAACTGGAAGAGGGTAGATTTAGATTAGGTATCAGGAAGAAATTCTTGACTGTGAGAGGGGTGAAACACTAGAACAGGTTGCCCAGAGAAGCTGTGGATGCCCCATCCCTGGAGGGGTTCAAGGCCAGGCTGGATGGGGGTTTGAGCAACCTGGTCTGGTGGGAGGTGTCCCTGTCCATGGCAGGGGGGGTTGGAACTCAATGATCTTTAAGGTCCCTTCCAACCCAAACCATTCTGTGATTCTATGAATAACTGGGATAAGTGAACAGGCGACCAGAAGGTGCAATGAATTGGGTTGTGGAACAACAGGCATTGCATTTGGTTTGGCAGATTCCTACGTGACACACACATAAGAAATCAGGCGAAACAGAAAGTTGGTTTGTGTTGAATATGCAAAATTTCTCTTTTCACATTCTCTCTCAAGCCTAAGATGGGTGGATGGATGGCAACAGTGAAAGCAAATATAGATAGTCAGGTGCAGGAGCTGACAACCACAAATCTCTAATGCAGAATTAAATTTAAATACAAACAGCATGTCCAGGTGGAGTGTACATGGCCTTTCCACTTCTGCTAGGGGATTATGTACATATTTAAAAAAACCCCAAACCCACAAACTCCTCCTGTGTCCCACATAAGCCTATTCACAAGAAAAAGAAGCCACTGAGCTGATACAGGAAAGCCCCAGACAGCTAAAGGTTTAGGAAATAAACATTTCTTTGGAAAATCCTGTTCTGTCCCCTGCAAAAGGCAAAAGTGAATCTACTAAAGGTGTTTCAGCTTAATATTTATTGCTGTGTGGTACCTTCCTTGGAAGAATATTCCTCGTCAGTGCACTGCACTCCAACTTTAAAAAAGGAATATTCGACTCACTTTTGGAAATTCTGCTCTTGGTTTCCTCTGTATTGGGATGAACATGTACAATGTCACACCCAGCTGAGTAATTGCCTCTTGGTGCTATGTTCAATGGTCCTTACAAAAACAGAAGGTATTTATAATGGAAATCTTATCTGTCCCAGCCTGTGCTGCCATAACACACACGGTGGATCTTTTTTTCATCACTGACAGAGGGATTTAGCAATTTATGCGTAAAGATTTGTTACAAAGCAAGTGGAGGGAAGAAAATAAGGCTTTATGCACATTTCTCTCCAGTCAAAACTTTGGTTACTGTCCCTGGACACCCCCTTCTCTGTTCCAGCGTGGGACCCGCTCCCAGCCGGGCCAGAGAGCAGCAGCATTAGCAGCATTGCTGGGGGGCACGGGACCAGCCCTCCCGCGGCAAACTTTTCGGGTAGAGGTTCAGGAGACATTCATGATGCAATGTCACTTGTGCAAATCCCTCCCACAGTGT
Organism: Limosa lapponica baueri; assembly: GCA_002844005.1. Classification (NCBI taxonomy): domain Eukaryota; kingdom Metazoa; phylum Chordata; class Aves; order Charadriiformes; family Scolopacidae; genus Limosa; species Limosa lapponica. The sequence goes on along the minus strand of KZ506154.1, from coordinate 9,353 downwards.
CACCGGGATCAGCAGCAGCATCACCCCAAGCCCAGGGGGATCCCCACAAGTGCCCTGAGGGTTCTGGGCTTAGCACCCAGCACATGTCATGGCCGCCCCAGTGGGACACTGGCATGGGTATTTGTGTGAGATGCAGATGGAAGCAGCTATTTTATCCCTCAAATTGAGTCAAACAAGTACTTTTGTTCACAAACTTTTAGGATCTTATGATTAACAGGAAAAAAGCAGACAGAGGGGCTTCATGGACATTAAAGAGAATAGCATATAAAACAAAACACTCAACACAAAGGAAGCATGTTTGTTTTTTTTTTAAACAGGATGCACAGTTTATTATCAGGAAGGCAGTTAAGTGTATTGCAGACAACCATCACATCAGAAAGCAGAACTAAAGTTGTCTCTGATGAGAAAGGTAGTCCTTTCTCGGTGCCTTGGGGCCACCGAGCCCACGGGCAGCTCTGGCCTCTCGCTTTGCCTGGAGGTCCTCCATCGCCCGTGGAGCGCAGGCAGAGGAGGGGGCTGCCCACACCTTGCCTGTGATGCTGCCTGGTGCTCGCCACTCTGGCAAGTCCTTCCCCAGCCCAAGCTCAGACCAGCTTGTTACTCCACAAATCTCTTCGCCCTTTGCATTTCAAGTCAGGCCAGTTCATTGGAGAGTAAGTTCTGCTGCTGCAATGATTCTGCAGGGCACTGGCTCCTCGTTAGCTCCTGTTTCATTATCAGAACTGTTAATGAAGTTCGAACTGTGAGGTCCAAATTCTGCTTCAAGCTATACATTCTGCTTTCACTTATAGACAAGTTAAGTAAATCTATAGTTTGAAAAGTGGCTGCGAAAATGCCAGTATGAGCTTGCATAGCTGTCCCAGTGATGTACAAAAGCAAATCTCAGTTAAGAACTAAAATGACATATTTTCTTATTTTTACTTCTGCAAGCTAAATCCAGCTTTATCATCAAAGAGTGAAAGAACCTAACCCCTCCCCATCTTTGCTGTCTCATTCATGGTCTTACATGAAATGCTTGTAAGACCAGGAGCCAGACGTTACAGCGTTCTGCTCTCCTCGCACTCATCACAAACAAACCAGGAACCTTGCCCCTGCCCCGCGCCTGCAACACTGACAGTGTTCCACCCAGCCCTTTGCATACCCTCCTTTTTGGCCACATCCAGGGTGCCAGCCCTCATCAAATCAGCTGGAAATGGAAATTGTCCCAGTTATTTATTCTGAAAGGTGAACCTCCCAGGAGACACAGGGTTTGCGAACACTTATATAAAGAAGACTCAACTTTGATCCCCGGATTGTGTCGAGAATGTGAATTAGTGCCCCTGGCACAGTTTATCCAAGCTTAGGTCCAGCCCAGCATCAAGTTATGGCTCACAAAGCAGCTGTCCAAGAGCAGCATATTCCCTCTAAGAGCTACCATGATGACCCTTTATTTAAAATATTAATTTGCCATAGCGTGTGCTGCTATGAGAGCACAGTTTCCTGCTATACTGTTGTGAGAGAACATCACTTCTGGTTTGCTGCAGTCAGATTAGGAGGAGGATGTCTCCTGTACAATAAGATAACAAGCACATTTAGAGGAACACATTCAGCTCACGCATATTCTATAGCATAAATAAAGTTATCTCAAGAAAAGGTACTGTACAGGGTGAACACTCTCCCTAAGGGAGTTTCCTCCCTCATGGCCCACTTTGAGAGGCCTCCTTATTCATTCGTCAGTGGTTGTTAACCTGCTCAAGAGCTGCCTTAATTTTGCCATCAGCATCTCTCTGAAGTGGTCACCCATCAAGAAATAAAACACAGGATTAATGGCGCTATTCAAAAATGCAATGGGTCTCGTGATGATGTAAATGGTGTTGATGATGCCCTTCGTGCACACAGATAAATTCAAGGCTGGAATTCGTGAAGCAAGTCGGACATTGCGCATGATGTGATAGGGAGTAAAGAGCAACGAGAAGATAACCACTGTGAGGATGACTAAAGTAAGGGGTTTTTCAAGTGCCAGGAGAGAACTGATTTGCTCGCTCCTGTTTTTAAGGAAAAGAACCATCTTCACATAGAAGCAGCACATGATCACAAGAGGGATAAGGAAACCAAAGACAGTCAAAAACATGCTATAGATGAGGTTTTTCACAGCGTCTCCAGAGCTTGCATAATCAAGACACTTGTAATTATTGGCAGGCGTTACAGGCTCCAGAAAATATATCAAGGGCAGTAGTTCCAGTATCACCCCAATCCATATGGCCACAGAGATGATAAGGGCCGCCTTCTTCTTCTGTAGAAAGTGTTCTCTGAAAGGATATTTTATGAGCATGTATCGGTCAATACTGATAGCGGTGAGGAAAAGGATGCTGCTATACAGGTTTGCATGCAACAGGAATCTGTTGCTATGGCACAAGACGCTCTCTTTTGCCCATTGACCTCTGGAGTAGCTGTTCACGAGTATTGGAAGAGTACACAGAAATAATAAATCTGATAATGATAGATTGAACAGGTAGATGTTGCCACTTTTCCAGTTTTTCAGGCAGAAAATATAGCCGAACACAGCAATGGCATTTCCAATGAAGCCAAAAATGAATACAAAGCTGTACATGGTGGAAAGATAATACTTTTCTAGCACTCTGTTCATCAGCAAACAGCCATCTGTCTCGTTCACATCCTGGAAAGTCAAAAGGAAAAAAAATAAACAGCAAAAATTAGTAAAAGATCATCACGTGGCTACTTTTATATAGTTGCTGTAATAGTTGAATATAGCATGCAAGTTCCTTACAGCTTATGTGGTAAGTAGAGTCTTGAACTCAAAGAATATCCCTTATACACACACAAGATTTCTACTTTCAGCTATTGGCCAGAGTTGCTGAGCAAGATGAAAACTTGCGTGATCAGAAACCTGTGTAAGGAGTCAGTCTAAAGCAAGAGCACCACCTGAAAGCATCTGCCGTAACGTACCCACTGCTGCTTGGCCAAACCCATGGCACAACCAGAGGCTGGGAAAGCAAAAACGGCCTCTCAGTACTTTATCACAGCCCTTGCTGGAAGTCATCTGCCACCCTGTTACCCAACGCCAGTCCCGTGGTCTCCTCACTCATCACTAAAGCAGAAGCTTGCTGTCAAGACTGATAAAGGATGAACTCATTAGCAGCAATACGGCCACGCTCTGACAGCATTGCTTGGAATTCATTAAGAGGTCAGAAGACAATGTGTTTGTTAAATTAATTGAAGCATTCATTGTGCATTTGGTACGGTTTTGCTGGTAACTCGGTACCAGAATTGCACAGAAAGTGCCGCGAGTGAGGATGAAGCATGTATCTGTGCCTCACGGCGGATGTGCCGGAGCACTTCCGAGCCATTCCGGCAGGCACAGGGTATTTTTGCTCCTGGGGTTTTACAAGTATCTTCTCAGTATCCTACAAAAAGCTCATTCAAGAAAGGAAGCTTCAGCTATGACTGATGAGTCCTTGTTGACATGAAAGCAGCTGTAGTCAAGGGGACAGCACAGTCAAGTTCAGCATAAAATGCCTTTGAAGCCAAATTTAGAAACTTTAAGGCATTTTTGTTATTAACCTCCTATGAAGTGAGAACACGGCATATGATTTATTCAGTCACAGCTCATAACTTCTGCTAAGCCCCTACCCTGGGCGTGGTGGGAAAGACAGTACTTTTCTAGGACTCTGTTCATCAGCCTTTGCCTTGATGTGCCCCGAGCCCAGCCCCACGGAGCGGCAGGAGGAGGAGAGCCCGTTCACTGCCAGGACAACGCGTGGCCATTCACCGCCAGGAGAGCTGCCAGCACCACTGCCACCCCTTCTGCATTGCTATTTAATTTTCTCTTTGGCTCCAAACAAAGAGCTTCTGATTTCGGCTGGGAAGTAAGTAGCACGACCGGTATTCTTAAAGGAGGAAAGCCTTCTAGGAAGCTGCACCAAGTGTGAGTTCGCCTGAGGACAAATTTTTCTTTCTTTCTAGACGTTGGTTAAAAAACGGCTTTCATGCTACCGGGGAAGAAATAGAGTAGGATCCCAAGTGCTCCAGGCAAACACACCTGTACTCACCTGCAGGGGAGCTGCAAGCTAAAGAAAGCTTTTAGTGAGAGCCTTTGGTTAAAATATTAGCAAAACAATTAGAAAGTAGAGGAAAACAAAATGTTAGAAAAATGAGATATAGATTAAGACTGAAATCAAGCTAAGTCCAAGCTCTGAAAGAGCAGTAATGTGACTGACACAAGGATCTGCTAAAGACAGTCTCCACAAATCTTGTCATTATTTTCAGTATTTCCAAAGTTGTTTTGGTGTCTAGAATTTCTTAATAAGTCTCTGTTCTCAGACCACTGTATTTTATTTTAAAGGTTGATCGTGAGGCAGAATAAAGTGCAGCATATACAAAACTTCATATTACATCCAATAAATATCTACACTTATACCGTAACAAACAAACAAAATTATCCAGGCTTGCTCCAGTTGGAATAACCTCACATGCAGCACCCAGCTAACCCTGGCTGTTCGGGCTCTCGAGAAGAAACTCAACAGTTTAGTGCAGCGTTTTCTAGAATTAAAATCTCACTAACATCAGCACTTTAAATACAAATAATAATTAAAACATTACTGCATCGACAGACACATTGATTTAGGTAGTCATTAGAAAAAGACCGATTAATCAATTTTAAGGTAAGCAGTCAGGGTAACACAATGAAAGGATTCACTCAGAAATGGTCTCAGCAGAGGAATAGCAGAGAGGCGGGCTGGCAGCCGGCTCTCGGGGCACAAGGAGACCTTACCATCCCCAGGGCTGGCGCTGCCTCTCCCCCGGCACTCCTGGACCATGCCTTGGTGAGAACAATGGGATCCCTGGTGTGCAGCACGTCACCTTTCCACCGAGTTTGCATACGATTCAATCATTAATGAGTCAAGGCGAAGGCGCGATTTGTTTGGCTGAGCAGGACACGGGGACAGTTTTTGTGGGAGGAAGGTTCTGCAAAATGTGTGCTGAGCCAAGGAGAAAAGCAAACAAACACTTCCCCTTGCCAGATACTTGTGTAGAAACCACCGGGGTAGCCGGGCTCTGCTCTGTGACGTGCAGCCTTCCTGATGTGGGGCTCGGAGACAGGGTTTCCCCCAAAATGCTCCTGTTGGGGTGACATGCAGATCTCACCCACAGCGAGCCATGGGCCAGCAGTTGGGGGTGCCCAGCACCGTCCCCAGCACTCCCTCAGGCGGGCTGAGGGCACTGCTCTTCATCCCACCTTTGGAGAGATCCCCGGAGGCGTCAGGAGGGCAAAGCCGGTGGCTGGTGTCCTGCTGATGTCCAGTCTTCTTCAACCACAGAACAGTCTCTCCCCTTACACTCAGGGGTCAATGCAACAGATGCAGCAGCAGTCCAGTGACGTTCTATAGTTCGCAAAACAAATAAAACAATGTATTTTAATTATATGAAATCAGAACACTAAAGAAGAGCACTTACTTTTCGTATAGTAACTCATTTTAACACTTCAAAGCTGGGAGGTTTATTCATCAGTGCTATGTAACATTATGATGTTTTTGAGACTAAATGCTGCTAATGCAAAATGACTCTGCTCCACTGCCACTAATGCACCTGGACCTGTTTATAGCAACATAAAAATTGTTTCTTTGATTCAAACGATAGAGTGCCATTTTTGTATGCAGTTTTGATTTGTCTTCCACCCTGCAGAAGCCCCAGGGCCCTCCCTAAATGATTAAGTTTCCATTTCTTGAGCTCAGCCTGGGTGTCCTGGCTGAAAATACTGATGGTTGCACAAGGAAGCAAGGGTGCTGCGGTTTTCTTGCATAAAAAGGAGCAGGGGAGCAAGCTCAGCAGTGTTTTGGGCTGTAACGGGACTGGGTGGCCGGGTGGCTGACACACAGGAGGTGTCCTGGTGTGACGTTTCTGCTGCTAGAGGGCAGGTTTGTATCCAGGAGCAATTTTTAGAAAATCCTGCACTGTGCAACGTAAGCTTTCATATCCTTCCATTTAACTTTTATTGCTGTGCATAAGCATGCTCTGAGTGAGGTTTCAATCCAAAAAGCAGCTGCCGCGTGGCCTGTCAATACACATCAATGCCTGAAGACAAAAGGACCAGTCTCTCTTTCCTGGCTCATGTAAGCAGCAGAGCTCTTTCCAGCCTGCTACAGAAAAACCGATTCACTCTGTATGCAGGCTGCAGGGCTGCATTTACGGGTGCCAGACCTACTTTGCAGGAGAAATACCCGCCCCCCCCCAGTATTTGGGGGGGCTTTTTAATTTAATCGCCCCT
>KZ506153.1:299867-316060 GCA_002844005.1 Limosa lapponica baueri | reverse complement strand
ACTTGCTGTGTGTTAAAATGCCAGTTACTGAAAAATGTGGTTTTTTACCCACTGGGACTTAAAAAGGTCTATAATTTCTCAAAAAGCCTAATTAAGTGTGAAATTTTGAAATATGTTAAAGTATTCTTCCAACTTAATTTTGTATTGAGATGTGCATGTGTAATATAATACATCTTCATAAAGTTTAAACAAAGGTTGATAGATTAAATAGAAAAGTAGTTTAGAATGTCTCATCAATCATAAAAAAAACATGGCAAAATCTTGCTAGTTTGGTTTATTAAACCAAAGTTTTGTACAAGACTTCACTTGTATAGACAATTATGTTCATAAAAGCTGCTTTTACTCAGATTGCGGTGAACAAAAGGTTCGCAAGATTAAGGCACTTCAGTGGTCATTGTTGAAGTCAAAGGTTTGAGTTCAGCTTAGGAACACATTTCTATGGTTTGTGCTTTATATATAAAGACCCCAACTGTTCTCCATCTCTGTTTTCTGCTGGCTTGCCTGCATTTTCAATGACCCTACTATATACCAGAAGGTGCTTTTCCACCTGTAGGAGTTGGTCTAACTGTCTAAAGAATATAATTGCTTTGTTTATGTCTGGAGTAGCACAGGTAAGACCCAGTGCTGCAACTTCTTCAGGGTGCAGCGTACTTTTTTTTTTTCCAGTATCAGTAGCTGCAAGTTATTCTAAATTATAATTTGCACACTTTTTTACACTATCGCTGCCTATTAGATCCCCATTGAATGTAGCTGTAATAACTGGTCATTTGCCACATACAGTGACATGACTGACTAAATATCAAAGTGATCTGTTAAGATTTAAGGCTATCTGCAATGAAACTATAAACTGTATAAATTCAAAGGAATTATGCGCGCCCACAAATGAATATGATTTACAGATGCATGGGTCATAATGGGTGATAGGAAATATCAAAAGATTAATAAAATGTTGTAAATTAAATGCAAGATAGAATGTAGAAGATCTGACATTTGCCATGCCTGGTTGTTGGTGGCTTTTTTTTCCTGCTGTTTTTCTACTTTTTTCAGTCTTCTCTGTCAATTACACTAATTTTTATGTTCTAATTTTGCATCCTTATTTGTAATTTGACTGAATTTGGCAGCAGATGCAGAACATAGATAGGTCCTACCTTGACATTTTGGTTTGGAAACACTGAATCTTGGCAAAAACTGTAGTTATTTGCTTATTGACTATCATCATTATAGCAAATACATCTCTGTATGGCTCACTGAAATGTTTTAAGCACTTTTTTTTTTTCTCTGATAGGCAGCATGTTTCCAAATATAATTTGTAAGAAAAGCTTGGTATATTGAACGGTGATATTTCACCAGTTTTACAATATTTTGGGATTTTTTTTTTCGTCAATATCACTATTGACTTTCTTTTGCTGAAAAGTGACCAATGTGCCTTGATCCGGACTTTACCAATATCCCAGTGGAGCCTAGAATGAGGAACATTTTGACAACTGGACATAAATAAGCTTCAGGATTCCAAAGCTGTATTTTATCTTGGCAGCTGCCCTGATTAGTTTCATTGGAAAATGCTTTCTGTTGCATGAGTGAGGAAGAAGAATGTGACTGGACTATACAAGGGGTTTGGATTTGTGACTGGGTTGGGCTTTTTTCCCACTTTGTTAGGTTTGGGACTTACTAGGGTGCTTACACAAACTGCTTTTGTAAAACGCCTTGATATTTCTGGATTTTTAGGAGGAATATACACAAACAGCTACCAAAAGAAACTTTGTTCTAATAAATACTTTGATTTGCTTAATCTGTAACCTACAGGGGAATACCATTCAGTGAGTTGTCAGAGTTCACATGATTCTGTATGTAATTACCTTGGTATTATAATTGCACTCTGTAACTGCCTATGCTGGAAATGATGTAAGTTTCTGACCAGGGGGGATGTTTTTACATTATTGCATTATTCATGTTTAAAGCAAGTTGGTGAGGAGTATAATTGGAAAGAGAGAAAACAAGGAATTTAGATTAAAGACCTTTATAGTAAAAGAATTTGGGTTTGGAGGATTATTTTTTTGTATGGCAGAATTGTTGTGAGGCAGATTAATGTATACCCTATCCTATGGAACCATTATTTCTGCTCAGAAAAAAATTAAAATTTAATAATTGAAAGGATTTGGGAAGAAGTCTTGATCTTATGAACACTTCCTGAAAATAGTGTGTTTTGGAAAAAAGCACATGTCATCGTGAGAGCCTCCAAATTTATGTACTACATTGCAAAATAGCAACAATTTAGGGAATGAGATTATAACACTAATCAGCATGCCATGTAGTTAAATGTGGTTTCAATATGATTGTGGCCTGGTTTCTGCTGCTTCTCTGAAGGAGGGGAATCTGCTTCTTCAAATTTCAGAGGAAAGGTCATAAAACTTGTAAGATTAGAAATCTAGCAAATTCTACACATCTGCACTAGCAGAACTCCCTGTTTTCATTACTTTCAAGTAAGCATACAACTTAAATTAACAGTTATTCTGACTTTTCATCACCTTTTCTATTAAAGTTCACATAGTGAATGAAAAAAGCGCTTCTAAATGATCAACAAATGTTTCAATAAGCAATAGTTAGCTGTTGTACAACGAATTAATGTTGATTCTCATCTGAAACGTTACCATCTTGTACTTTTTCCTGTTGTTCCCTAATTTATTTGTACCACATACTTTAGTCAGTTACATAATTCTAAAAAACGTCTTTAAAATTCTGAAATAAATAAATAATTTACTGCAATTTTAAAACACTTAAATGCTGAATCCTGAGAGTTTAAGGTTTGTTTGGTTTTTTTTTAAATTCTAATTTACACCTTCCTGGTGTTTCGCCTTTCTCTATAAGCAGAAACAGCTATCCAGGCTCTCAATTATTTTAAAGTTAAATGCTGATGACTGTAAAAACAATGGATACAGTACTCTAACCATAATAAGACACAGATATATTTAATGTTAATTAAAGGTAGAACACATTTTTGAAGTTTATTTCTCCATGAAGGATATGCCCTATTACCTGCTTTAGCAGTTGCAGCAAAGAAATCAAGAATTGAGGGGAAAAGGAATCGAGGGGAAAAGGATGTGTTTCTTTACAAATTAATGGTAATATTTTAAGTGCTATATAATCTTTTGTAATAATGATGATATTCCTCTGATTTATGCATCAAATATTTATACTAAAATAAAACTGCTCATATGATTTGCCCAGTTCACTGTATGTCCATAAAGAGGTCTCGATTATCTTTATTAACATAATTTATTCTTACAAAAGTTTCCTTTATGACTTGACTATGAACAGCTGCTAGTAGTATCTTATACTGAGTACTTGGTCTGTGTGAAGTAATTAGGATTGGTCAGAATTATGCTTTAGACATGTACAAAATAATCACAAGCTCTCTGAGTCTCTCAAGAGGTAATAGTTTAGTTAAAAAAAATATTGTGGAATTTTATAATAGTTTTAATGCTTTGTGACTTGGCTACATTGGCTTAGCCCACAGCATCATTCCTGAATATATTAAGCTACTGAAAGATTTAATGACTGAGTGAAGATTTTAGATTAAATTGTATTTTATCACATTCATGTGTGTAATTGTGTGAGCACGCACAGCCTTGGTTGCAAAGAAGAGCTGAAAACCGTGGCTGAGTCATCAAATGCCTTTGTATGAGGACTCTGGCAAGGGGTTTTGAAAAGAGCAGTGTCCTATTCTACACAAGGTTATCAAACGTGATGGTTTTTATTTCTGTCATTCTCTCCAATTTGTATTGCCTCTTGCATTTTGTAAAGTCATTAGCATTGCTGTCCCAAATTTATTATGAGTCAGAAAACTCTTCTAATTCAAAATGGGAGACAAGTTTCTTTCTAAGTAAAAATAACAAAATTCACCAGCTTTTTTTTAGAGGACTAGCTTTAACTTGTGCAGCAGCCTTTGTAAACTGGTTCCATACCTGAATCTCCCAGATTGAGAACAGTGTCCACCACCTGCACTAACTGTTGACACAAAACAACAACATGCTTCTGCTTGGTCTGAGCTGCAAAATGCATGCTCAAATTTTTGCCTGGCTTATTTAGTTACTTCCACAGATACGATCTTTGGAGGAAAACTCGTCTTTGGTTTCACTTGTGAACATACGCTACCAGTAATGTGAATACTTGAGCCATGAAATTAAGCCCAACTTCTTTTTGGACCAAAAGGGTGGAGATCTTGGAATCCAGTGGCAAGTCTCTGCTTCTTGTGAATGATTGCATTCACTCCGTACCCAGAGTAAATATGAATAGCCTTTAAGCCACTCTCATTTATGCCTGATAGCCTCAGTTTGCAATAGATAATACACCACAAAAGAATTCCAGGAGAAGAGCACCCACTGGATGTCTTTTTTCCCAGCCTGTGATGCATTGCACATGGCAGCGTTGTTTGAGAGGCGTCGGAAGGAGTTGCACTTGGTCCACTGCTGTTATTTTCTGTCTGTCATACACTGCTGAAGAGGTGTAAAAGATCAAAGAATACATGAGAATCTGGCCTTGTCTGTCTTTTTTTGGTAATAATTGTGAAAAGAATTCACTTATGAACACCTGAACGTTCATCAAGTGAATGGGGAGTGAATACAAAAGTAGGCCAACCATGACTGAAAGCAAATTGAAACAGCCAAAGACACAGTTTTGGTGTTATTCTCCTAATTCAACACTTGTTCATATACTTATTGAAAAATTGATGAAAATGGAACATTCTTAGACAGTTTCTCTGCAGAGGTTCCAGCATTCACTTTAGGACTTCACTCCTTAAAAAAGAAAACCAAGCAAATGTGCTTTTGATTGTTTTTCATCATTCATAAAAAGAAAAACTAATCATTAAAATATTTGCTTGATGTTTTATTCATGAGTTAAATGTTATAAATTGGCTGCTGTAATAATATAGTTATATACCTTTCTGTTTGGTTCCAACAGTTTCTTCTATTTATAATCATAAAAGATAAAATATAACGATGCAAACAGAGATGAGTGATTAGCATAATAGATGTACCAATCAAACTGTTTCTTCAGAAATTTCCTCTCTTCACTTTCAATAAGTATAATTATTTTTTATTCAAAGAAAATTGCAGCAGCAGAAAGTACATCCCTTTGGTGACTTTTGCATTTTGTTTCAGGTGAAACGCCTGGCAATAAACAATGTTGCTCCCCTTCGTTCTTCCTTATTAAATACAAGTGAGTTTTCACACTTACAATATTTCATGGTCATTCAAATGATAATCTTTAAGTAGTTTAGAAGAATAAAGCTCTTGACTAAAATTTTATTTTCATGTATAATAGAAAACTTCATTCTCATAATGAAGGCTTATGATTAATAGACAACAAAGCTTTTTCTTTAGCCTGAAGCATTTTTAGCTTTTGAGAATGGATTAAAAAAAATCATGAGTTTATCAAAATAGAAAGACAGTTAAAAACTATTTTTTTTTCAGAATTAACTTATGAAACAAAAACAGAGTACAGCTCCCAATTTTTTTCCCTCTATTCACTTACATGGTCAAAGATTTACTGTATGCTTAAACTGGTGGAACCTGAATCCCTTTCCATTAATAAATAAAATGAGGAAATAAGGCCATACCTAATATTCCTCCTAAACCGTCCTTTAATAGTGACAATGGATCAAATACAATTAAAAAAAAAAAAAAGTCTGAAAAAATAGTTTGTTAGTGTGGATTTCACTTCCTAATTGTTGCATAGGGCCACCTCACTGCCTGATTTGTTGCATTCAAAATAATGCTCATGGCATTCAAAAATGAGAGTACCAGAGAGAAAGTGACTTATTATTTCCACTGTGGCTTAATTAAGAGGAAAGGCTTTTGATTTCTACAGTTTGCTTTTCATAACCCCCTTTTTGGTGGACTACTGAAAGCAAGTTACAATGTAATTTTTCCTTGTATCAGTCATAAATAAGCTAAACAAAAAGATGTGGGGAGGGGGAGGCAGAGAATTATGGCAGCATATAAAAAGGAGGATGAAGTCCTTTCTGAGGCACACTTCCTTATCTTATAAAATGAATTCAAGCAGGTTCCAGATCCTGCAGAATCAGATCTATAGGCCCTTAATGTGGGCCCAATATTAACTTCATACTAAATTGTGCCTTACGTTATTTGAACTTCTTTTAAGTGAATGAAATTGCTTTCATGTGAGCATACAATTTGCCAAAAGCAGGAGTTTCAATAACTGGTTTTAAAATCTGGCAGTTTATCCTTTTACCCTAAAGCCTCATGGGTTGGAACAAACTAGCATCTGGTTCTTGCAAGTCAATCTATGAAGCAGATTATAGAATTTTGAATAAAACATTTCTGCAAAAGAGCTCTTTTTTTTCTGTTTGCTTTTCAAAGATAAAGTGTTCATGATCATCGTATTGCCTGAATCTAAGATGAAGACAAATTCTCTTGGATGAGTTAGTTGGCAGCAAACTTCTTGACAACATAGTTTCTCTTTTGTCCTCCATTTTTGTAATTTAATCTGGCTTAAATTCAAGTATCTTCTCCATTTAGCTACCATGAGTATCCTGTCTTTGCAGGTTAGGAAAGTGGTTTGTGTTCTACTGCCAAACAGTATGAACAATCAGAGTGAGTAGGAATGTTGCCATCCTTCTATTCCAAAAAAGTAGGAAGACTTCCCAGGATATTAATTGCTCCTAGCTGAATTGTGAATGAAATTCATAATCAGTTGAGCCCTTCAGTTTTCAGAAAACCTATATGAATTTTACTGCAAATTTAAATGAAAAGCATAGTGTAGTAGTATTGACTGGAGTTTCACATGGGTCTCTTTTTGCCAAAGATTCTTCTATGCAGCAAGAATCTCCATTTAAACAGACAATTTCAAAATACCTGTATGGTTAAGCAGTGCCTACTGCGTCAATATAGTGCAACAGCTGAAGCAGAGAGATGCAGAAGACCTAGATGTTCTTCTCAGCTTGGGCTTGGGCCCACAGGGTGTCTTTGGGCTATTTACTTTTCCTCTCTGAGTCAGTGTTGTTACCTACTGGAATTTATGAAGTATTCTTCTTTTGTGAAATCGTTACTAATCTACAAGGGGAAGGTATTATGTAAATGACAATTATCTAGTTACAATATTATTCAATGGTTTAAAGTCGCAGAACCACATTTCAGACTTCATCTTTGTAGTCCAGCTTCTATCAAACTACCATTCAATTTCCAATCGCATGTACAAGATAGGTGATCTGGAGGTATTTCTCATAAACCACAAACACGTCTGATGAAATACACTGCAGTATTTCTCACGCTGGCTGTTTTTTGAAATGGCGTTTCCCAATAGAGACCACACAAATTCATGCTGATTGAAATAGGAGAAAGGGGAATAATACCCTGATGAATCAGAATCCGTATGGATTCTCCTTCATGGTGGAAAGTCTTCAGAACTTCTCCATGTTGTCTGGGCTAGTAATTGAAGAGAAGCCTAGTTGCTTTAATGGTGTCTTTATTTTCTTAGTAAAAACTTGGTATCTGAAGTTATGCTTGTATATAAATACATACACAAGTATCTTGATGACATACTGATGCTGAGCAATTTAATTTTTGTAGACATTTCCTTAATATCAGAATTATCTTTCAAATAATAAGCATAAAAAATGTTGAGTTTTTCCTTCAGACATTACAGTCCAAATTCCTAAGGTGGAATTCAGTCTGCAGGTTGTGGTTCTTAAAGCTCTGGGCAGTGCTACCTCTGCACTTATTCAATATATCTTTTTTGTTTCTTGGGTTTTTTTGGGGGGGAGAGGAGGTTGGTCTTTTTTCTTGGGGCTGGGGGGGACACTTTCTTGTATCTCTTCGTGTCTTTCGGTGATCAGAATGCCCTGAGCTCTCTGATTCTATTAGAGGAAATGTGGAGGGTCTTCCTACTACTTACATGCTGACTACTGAACACCACTTACAGCACTGCCAAGCAAAAGACACACCCTTTGAAATTTTACAGTGGAGGCTTAGCACAGGCATGCAGAAGTCTGCTCATCGGTTCTGTCTGGAATGGTATGTGAGAGGAGGTTGCCTTTGTTTGGTTGCCTTTTAAACAGGCTAATAAGCTATTATTAGCTTTTCTTGTGAGAGGTCATAATGGGGAAAAAAGAAGGGGGGTGTTATTAAATGCTTTGGCACTGATTTCAATGCAGGGAGAATTACAGGTGGCTAGATCATCATATTGCTGGAAGGAAATTCAAGAGGTTATCCAGTCAGTGTCTATCCACCTAATGCAGGGCAGGGTCAATTATATTTAGGTAGAGTCTGAGAGACATCTGTGCAGCCTCGTCTTAAACACCTCCAGCACTGGAAATGCCACAGCTTCCCCAAAAGGTGTGACCCAGGCTTTACCTTACTGCCCTGTTATTAACATGGTTTTGTTAATATCTCATTCATTGTAATTTAAACTGATTGCTGTTTTTCATATTCACATGAATATGATACTAGGTTAATTCCTTCCCCTTTCCTGAAGTGTTTATTTAGTTGAATACTTATTTTGCTTCTTTCCCCCCTCTATCTCTGTCTCTTTCCTTCAGACTAAATTTGTCCATCTCTTTATTCAATATTCTGTAATAAATCATGCTTTACAAACCTCTCATATTTGTGCCTCTCCTCTGGATTCCCTTTCTGTCACCTTTCTTGAAATACATTGCCTCAAGCTGGCCACAAAGTACTTCCATTTTGTCCTTACCAGTGCTGTCTACATCAAAAGATTATTGCATTTGTCTTTTGTTTATATGTGACAATCCAAGGTTTAGTTGGCTGATTGCAAAAGCATGACTCCATTGACTTATGTTCTGCTGCTTATTAAGATAACTACTGTATCCATCTCTCAGAGTGATTTCCTACCCAATTATTTCAGACCATGTATTTATGTAGATGACTATCTGTCCTTTAGTAAGTTCTACTCCTCTCTGTTAAATAGCATCCAATTATTTTTCAGGATGTATCTCCAATTTGTCAAGTTCAATTCAGTCTTTCAACATATTTGTAATACTAATTTCATGACTTCATCACTGTCTCTTAATGAAAATATAGAATACATATGAAGACACAAATGCATGAGGAATAGAGCTCTGCAGAAGTCTATTTGCCATCTAGATCATAGGGAACTATTGAGAACCACTCCTGGAACATTTTTTTCCTCAGTTCTACACTACGGTATTCATCCAGATCATGATTTTGCAGTTTGCTTATGAGAATGTTATACATAAAAAAACCACAATATATATGACATTTGCTGATTTTTATCTCTGCACAGTGCAAGTTTTTTCTGTTATAAACTAAAATCATATTGTTTTGACCTGATTCATTCTTCATAAACTCCTGTTCACTGTTCATTTATCTTTTTTCCCTTGTATTTGCTAAAAATTGTTTGTTTGTTGTTTTTTTCCCCTGATTATTTTCTGCAATTTGAAGTTAAGATAATAACTCAATAATTTCTCACATCTTCCTTTCTTTCTTTTTTAAAGTACAGAATTTAAATTTTTTTGGCATCCTTCTCAATTTTTAAAAGATCTGCAGTTTCATTAGTCAGTTCCTCAAGTTACCAAGTGCATTAGGCTAAGATGATTTGGAATAATTAAAATTATCTAAGTACTCTATTATTAAATCCTTCCTCACCCAAGGACAAGGTTTTGCTCCTTTGTCCCTGGTATTATTTATTATAGCCATTTTATCAAACCTAATATTTTCAGTAAAAAAAATAACAGTGGAAAAAAGTTCTCCTTTTCTGCTCAAATCAACCCTTTCCATATGCTGCCACATGCTACTAATGTTTTTACAAAAGAATTTGCTTTGATTCTTCACCTCTCTAGTTAGTTACATCTCTCACATGCTTTTACTTAGTCCATACTGGCTTTTGTCTTCATACTTAATGATCTAAGGTAGCTTCCACATTCTGCTAACTTCCTTCTTGTGTCTGAGGTCCAGAAAAAGCTCACTGTTTAGCTCATTTCCTAATATGCTCATCTTTCCTCCACAGTGGGAAGGCTTATAGCCATTTTGGCAAAGAATTGCCTGCTGTTTATTCCACACTTCCCCAGGCTGCACTCCCAACTTTCTAATTTATAAAAATCTGCCTGCCTAAGTCAATGGTTATTGTTTTGCTGCTCTTCTTCTCTCCTGTCTCAAGGAGTTATTTTTTATGCCATTGTCTCCTAAATCATCGTTCTTCTAGATATGTGACTTGTTTCATTTTACCAGTTAAGAATAAAATCTCAAATGACCTTCCTGTGATTCTCTATTTTTTTTTCTGTGACAAATCAGACCAAAGAACGGTTTACAAAACTACTATCTGAGTAGTCAATATCTCCCATTTTCCCAGTCCTGTCTTCTGCATAATTCTGACTGCTGATCACAAAAAACCCCACTTCTTCAGACTGAAGGTTCATAACATATATTCATCAGTTCTGTTTCCTTTTACAGTTTTAGTGTATTGCCACGTTACAAATTTTCACCATGTTCTGCTAAAACTGGGAACAGACCATATCAATAATTAGAGCTCAGTTAGATAGAGAGAAGGTTTTGAAGGAAAGAAAATAATCTTTGTCAATGTAGTTTAATGCCTTCGGGGTTTTTTTTTTGAGTGGCAGGTCTTATCCTGATTCTTATTCTTTTATATTCTTGCTTATGAACAGTGTGCCTTTTTAAGTAAATGTGCTTTTTATTCCTTCTGTAATGTATCTAAGGAAAAATATTTATTAATTTGACCTTGAAGTCTTAATGGGCTAAATACGTTGGTTAAGCACTCCACTTAGCTCTTGTTCATTTGAAGAGAATTCTGGATTTTATTTCTTATTGCTGTACTCACAATCTGGTGTGATGGTCTGTCATTTTTCAAATTGAATAACATTCAAAAATCCCAGCAATTTTCATTATTATATCATTTAAAATAGCCAGGTCAAAACTAATAAATGTCATCATAACACATGAAATAAGTAGCTCAGGTGTTCACTTCTAAGAAAACAGAAAGATTATTTAGTTCTAATATCTTCTTTTATGGTAATAAAATTAGGTAAATGCTACCTTCTGTATGTACAAAGACAAGGTTAAAAGGAGGAGGAAAACCTCCACACAATTGGTATTGAAAAAATGCATCATCAAAAAAGCCTAAAACGGCATTATTTGTTGAAAAAGCAGCACTTTTCCTAAATGCTATGAACTGGAGGAACCTAAGCCAAAATATATCAAAATAACATGAAAGTTAACTACATCATTTTTCAAAACAAATATCTTAATGAGATCTATTTAGGAATTAGAATGGCAATTATTCTAGCGGAGTAAGTGTATATAGTTCATGGAATATTGTTGTTCTATTGTTTTATTTTGTAAAGTACTAGATTGACATCCATGGAAACTAAATTTCATTTACAGAGTAGGCGTGACATTTTCTCACCATTGTTTGAAAAAATATGTTCAGATTTTAATAAAGGTCCCAATAGTCCTAACAACAAATATCTTCAGTTTCTATACATTATATATGCATTAGCCATAAACATCCCCACTTCTTACATAAAACCTATTGATCTATTGATTCCACACTCCACCGGACCTGTCTGCTTATCCGTGTGCCCAAATTCACACTGCTTTCAGCTCCTATGCTTTGTGATGATTACTTTAATTGGTGCCTGAAGTCAGTAGCTTTTTGCATGGCTATAGCTGGCAGAATGCATAGAGGTGCATCGCTTATATTTGCTTTTTTGGAGGTGCAGACATTATCATTTCCTAGTTGTCTGTCTAGAGAAACAAGAGAAGAGTTGGTGCACAGAGATGGCACTGACACAGTAGCTTTCATCTAATTAAGGGCTGGCATCAGAGGAATACCAGTTGTTTTGTGGTTAGGGGAGGTCATGGGTAGTTACTGAAAGTCCTCATTCAGCTCAGTAGAGGCTTGACCTCATTGACCATCCTCCTCTTGGAGCAGCTGATGTGATATGTATGAGACCATGATGGACAGAAAGGGGCCAAGAGGTATTTTATCCTTACAGATGCTGCTCTATCAGGGTCAGATTTCCTTGATGCAGCAATTGGTAAAGCTGTTGACCACTCTTTTTGATATTAGGGAATGACACAGTAAGTCGAGTTGTCTTCAGGCTTTTGTGTGGTAGTAAAAAGTTTTCTTCTGCTTGTTTTACCCCTGCTGTGTGTAAACACAAGCAATTCCACTGCAGACACTCCAGTGTATACAGGACTTGAGAGATGAAGTTAACAACATGGTTTTGGGAAATATGAGACCACTGTATGACCTATTTGACACACATATGTGTCTGCATGTGCACACAATTTAAATATCTTTGCAGAAGTGAGGGTTTTCCCCCTCGCTTCTGGGTTTCCAGGTCTGGAGATAGGATAGGAAAACAATCAGTTTAAAATTATTATTTTTTAAACGTGACTTCAATGAAGCGGTGGCGGGTCTCCAACTGCTAGCAGTAAACTGACTTTTATAACACTGCTGAGATCCAGACCCTTGTACTGAATCCAATGCAAGAAGAGTGGTAGGATGAGAGGCAATGGTTTTAAACTAGAGCAGGGTAGGTTTAAATTAGACATTAGGAAGAAGTCCCTTGCAATGAGGGTGGTGAGACACTGGACCAGGCTGCCCAGAGAGGTGGTGGAGGCCCCATCACTGGAGACATTCAAGGTCAGGCTTGAGGAGGTTCTGAGCAACCTGATGTAGTTAAAGGTGTCTCTGCTCACTGCAGGGGGGGTTGAACTAAGTGACCTTTAAAGGTCCCTTCTAACCCAACATATTCTATGATTTTAAGAGGGTGCTGGGTGGCACTTCCTGTGGTCAGATTCTGACATCTTTCAACAAAGAGGTCAAAAGCTATTTCTTCTCCCAACTGACTAAAGTGAACCTACTGGCAATGATATGATGCTATTAATTGGGCAGGCTAAGTCTTTCTAAGTTCTTGTGCTGTTTCATTACCAGTCCTACAGTGACAAACGAAGTTTTCAAATGTAGTGATAGTTTTGCCTGGTAGCAATAAATTATGAAGAGTTAATTATCAAAGCTATCAAGTCTGCTTTTCCTTGTACCATTTGATGATTAAATTAGAAAGCCTCTATATTTTTTAATTAGGGAATTAAAACTCTACAGATGGAAGGTGTTGCCTTACTTTTTTTCAGCCTTCAGGTAAGATAATTAGGTTTTCTACTCAATTTTAATCACAGATAGCGTTGTTGTACTTCTTGACTTGGTGTTATGAATCAATTCAATATGGTATAGCATGGATTAATTCTTGTGAAGGTAACTGGAATAACATAGATATTTTTATAGTAAATATTTATTTTTATTCAAAAAAGTGTGAATTTAGCTAGCTGACCAATGAAAAAGCATTTTAAGAAGCTGAATATGATTTAAAACTGGGAAAAGACAAACACAGAGAGTTTAAAATAATGTTTCAAATAAGATTAATTTTGATCTACCAGCACCATCAATATATACTACAATTTTTATAGTCACACACAATATGATACAAATTTATTAAACATAATTCCTCTCTGAGACACTTCTACATTTTAAGTAATACACAACTTCTCCTCCGTTCCTTTATAAAATTTCTACATTCTGCAATGTAGTAGCAACCATTTCATTATTGTTTTTTATGTTACAGGTTTTCTTTAACAATTGTTTTTCCAGTAAAACTCAGAATGTCTTCAGGGCCAGAACTGGAGGTGGTGTAATTGATGTAACTGATTTTGCTGAGTTAAATTTGAAATTTTAGTTAAGACTATGAAGAATATATTTAGGATTTTGTTTTTACTTTCTTCTCATCATAACATGTGTTACAGTTATGTGAGTCTTCTAACATATGCTCTACTGCAACTGCTGTTTCTCATGTTTTTCTTTGATCATCACCTGAGCTATAAGACAGTGTGACTGTTTTATGTTGCAAGCAGTAGGAGATAATCCTGTCCAAGTGAAAATTCACTTTGTGTTTCTGATTTACTGATGTCTTGATTTCAGTAAATAAAAGAGGAAGCTCGTGCAAAATTCCTGTACTCTGCCTTTTTTTTTCCTGTGTCTCCATCTCCAGACTTCACCAAGCCAGCCCAAAATCATCATCATGTTGCAGACTTTTAGCTAGTTTTCCTGCTCACTACTGGATTAGTTTGTGACGCTCTGTTTTCTGTGCTCAAGTTCCAAGTTTCTAGGGCACAATAAGCTTGAAATTACCAAGGGAATGTGAAGTTTTAACTGAACTGAAAGCTTGGAGCCCTTGCAATGCCTGCCAAAAGTGGTTGAAGTTGACTACAAAAGGAGACCTTTCGGATTGCCAGGATTTGTATTCCTGACCCGTCTTGTTTTGTGTGCATCCTTTTTCATCAATTGTGTTCCACCATTGTCCATTTTGTAGGTCTACATAAGCATGGTGACCTGGCTGCGGATTCCCTGCTGTGTGTTACTCCAGATGCTCTTTTCTTCCTGAGTTTGCTGCTGTCTCTCCTTACCTTGTTGCTGTTGTGGGAGGAATTAGTTCTGAAGAAAAAAATGAAATACATAAAGAACAGTGAATATCAAGAATGAATTGGACCAGACAAGCTATGTGCAACCAGACTAAACAGCCAAGAAAGAAAAGAGAGGAATGGGATAGATGAAAGCTTGCCAGATAGGAGAGGTGAAAGGGCCGGAGGCTCGGGAATGCTTGGATTGTTTTTACACCTGCCCTGTCCTCTACACTTTCTTCTGTCGTTTTTTTTTTTTCCCACATGTATTGCAAATTTTAAGCTTATTCTACATGAAAAATAGAAGTGCCAGCATTCTGGGGGTTATGGTGAGGTGGATTTTGTTCTTTTACCAGTTACAGAGAAAGTAAAACCCTTATTTTGAGACTCTCCTTTTTAAATACTTGAAATAATTTTACAGAATAAAGTGATTTAGACAGAACTTTTGAGAAGGTCCTGAATTTATTAATTTCAGTCCGCTGGACACTTTAAGACTGGCTAAGCACTGTACCAAACTCCCTTGTCTTATCTCCAGTCCTGTACATACATATACATGGAGGTGAGACATATTAATCTTACACTGCAGTATATAAGCCCTAGATGTGTAGGTGTATGTGTATGTTATATATATATAATTTTAGTAAAGCCCCTGAGGGAGTATCTTTTTTGGAAGATCCTTCTAAGGGAACAGAATGATTTTATTCACAACATTAAATATCTCTGCAGTTCTGTTGTATTTTTCCTTATTTCTGTCAATAATACAATGCTGTTTTCACAGCCATGATTCAGAGAAAGCCTAATGACCCCTTTGAGGACACTCTCCCTTCACAAAAGTTGTAATGCAGCTGTTCAGTAATTAATTGCAGTTTCATTTGTTACTCTCCACTTCAACACGGACCAAGAAAAAGCCATTTACTTGCTCCTGGACTGTTGTTATCTCTTAACCTGAATGTCATGATACGGTGTGTCATGACAAGCAAAGGATTCTTGGACACCTCCATAGAGATTGGTATTTTTCATGGGAAGCTCTGACTGCTAGTTGCTTTCTGATTCCTTGGACCTGCTCCCAGATTACTGGCTGCTCACAGCCATCCTGTGTTTATTAAATATCATGAATAAAAGATCCTCTCTAAGAACCTTCTGAGGGGTAGAAACTGCCCTTGAACTGTGCTACAATCCCACAAAATATCAGTTTTTGTGTAGGTGATGGCCAAATGCAAGCGAAGCTGTTCTACCTATACTGCGCTTACCATTGCCAGTAATGGACAAGAGAAGTATGTGGAGAGCTAGAAGCCCTGACCTAAATATGTCACCTTCAAGGCACTGTGGTGAACCTATTCATAGAATCATAGAATGGTTTGAGATGGAAGGGACCTTAAAGATCATCGAGTTCCAACCCCCCTGCCATGGGCCCGGGCACCTCCCTCTAGACCAGGTTGCTCAAAGACCTGTCCAACCTGGCCTTGAACATCTCCAGGGATGGGGCATTGACAACTTCCCTGGGCAACCTGGGCCAGCGTCGCACCACCCTCATAGTGAAAAATTTCTTCCTGATATCTAATCTAAATCTACCCTCTTCCAGTTTGAAGTCATTACCCCTCTTCCTATCACTACATACCCTTGTAAAAAGTCCCTCCCCATCTCTCCTGTAGGCCCCTTTTAGGTACTGGAAGGCCACAACAAGGTATCCCTGGAGCCTTCTCTTCTTCAGACTAAAAAAAA